>JAQIXA010003330.1:0-14411 GCA_034699045.1 Nanhermannia cf. coronata Gr-Ori-00579
AATTTGGCCTATCTTATAATAAACATATATAATTTTACTAATTGGACTTGGTCAAATCGTCAATTACCAATATTTCCAAATTGCCAGAGCCTCAAAATGGTAAACTCTTATCTTCAAAATCAGAATTGGACAACTTTAGATATTCCAATTGTAGTTGAGAAATTTCCAAATTTGAGGATCTTCAAAATACTTAATGGAAATTATGTTTTTACCGAAGCATTTCCAATCGATGGAAGACCACAAGTCTCTGATGAAGACTTGCAATTAATCATAAGATTCCTTAAGGGTCTGAAAGAACTGGTTTTAGTCAATTGTTCTAGAAATATTAGTGATATCAGTAAAAAAAAAATCACATTTATAATATACAATAGAGATTTTGTAATCTGATTGATTTTACTCTCCCTGTAGGTGTGACAGGTTTGACAAGTGAAGCGATTGAAATTCGAAAAACCAATCCTGATTTGCCAATTACAACTGAAGAAACACAAGGATTGCCCATCTCTCACCTTAAAAGTATCAACTGATAATTTTTCCAAAATTCAAAAATTTTAGGTAATTTTGACTTTATTTCGATTAGACCTTGAAAGACTAATTATCGCAAATTGGCTCGATCCATTGTCTCATGTGACTGACATCAGTGCTCGATTCGGTTTTGAAAAAATGACCAAATTAAAACAAGTCGCAATTATTGGCTCTAATGGCTCTTGTGTAAGATTTCTAAAAATGCCTTTTATATGGTACTAATATTGCATAGGCTATACATGTAGGATTACTTATGATTATATTTACTCTATTTTTATAGATAAGTCAAGCCGGGTGTGAACTTTTAAAGGAAAAATCCATGGCCAGAAATCTCAAAATCCATTTACAATTTTAGATTCAGAACATCTATAAAAGCTAGAATAGTAAAAAATACCTAGTTGCAATCAAAAATATGCAAACAAATGATAATGAGTTAAGTATTCACAATAAAATACCTAATATCTACTCATATATTAACTTCTGTAGTATCGTAAGGCATAAGATAATTAAGTATAGTATAGGTAAATACAGTTAGATGAGCAAAATAAGTTTAATAAAAGTTTTTTTATTTTTACCTAAAAAATTTACCTAGACCTAGACTTATTAATCGATAAAAATATGTAGGGTATTCCTTGGATAATTTGATTGGTTTTAGATACAGATACTCGCAAATTAAATACCTAAATATTAGAATAAATTATCTCAACTAATTTAAACTAAATAGGGATAGAGATTAGAAATATTTCGGAACTTTTTTTGAATTTCGACAGCCAGTTTTGGGGTGTTCAATTCCAATTGTAATTTTAACCTTTTTGATAATTTTTACAGTAGATAATTTTTACTTTTATAGTAGTTTTTTCTCATTAGGAAATCAGTTTTCAAGATAGAAAATTCCAAAAAATTTGTGATGTATAAAATGCATATAAAATTCGTATTTCTCATAAGATCTGATCGAGATTTTTTTGGATAATTTAACCAGTTTTATAGGTACCTCTATAATAGATACTTTGGTATAAAATAATAAATTTTTATCTCATAGTAAATATTTGCCTACTTTTACAGCCCCAGATGCCAAATTTTAATAAAATTATCAGTATGACTCAAATCATAATTGGATTTTTATCAATTCGGTTTCGGATGGATAAAAATATCCGAAAATCGGTTTTGAGATTTAGTCAAATTAAATCTCAGAATGGAACCTGTTGATTATGGAGCTTATATTACTCAAAATAATGGAGAAAACTCTCAAAGGTACCTATATAACTTGTATCTAATAATACCTTAATTAATTTTCTAAATAATTAGGCATCAAAAACAACCATCAAAATATGGAGTAAATGGAGGTAAATTAAAAATCAGAAGACAAAAGGCGAATGCTCGAGAAAGGTACTACTTATTTTACTCTTTTTGGAAAAAATTTCGAAATAATTTGGAAAATTTCGGATAGGAATAGGATGCATGGATTGAATTCAAGTTTGGATCGATTAAGAAAGTAATACTGATAATTTTAAAAATTAAAGTTCAATTAATATATTTTGACATTTTTCTAATTTAAGGGTCATCCCAATTTTTTCTCAGACGCAGAGATTTTCAAAAATTGAGACTTTGAGAATGGCTAAAAATTACATCGAATGCCTGACACTGATGCTGAATTCGGATGAAAGCTTGAAACCTTTGTATTTTGCAAAAATTTTGTCGAAAGGACTTTCTCAGGTATGTTAGTTTTCAAAATTTGACAAAAAGTTCGAAATTTTTTCGAATTTAAATTAAACAGTTTGAAAATTCTTAAATTTTTTTTAGAAATTCTAAGGTCTTGATAATTTTTACTTATTTTTCTAAAGGGTACAACAAATCTGATTGCCGGGTTTCTCCATTTAAATTCACGTTCCCTAATGCACAATTCGACAATGCCAAATCTACAAAATCCGATTTCAAACTCAAAACCGATCCATTTTGCTGTTTTTGAACCAAATGGTTTGCTAAAAGATTTCAATTTATCTATTCAAAATGGTGCAAGAGAAATTACTTCAAGTACTACAACTGTTACTACTACTTCTGATGAACTACTTTATGAAAAATATGACAATGGAAATACAATCGGCTCTAATACTATTAATCCAATGATAGACCTCGATCAGCAATTTGACCTACAAGTACAATGGAATAACTATGCATGCCCTCAAAGTATTTTTAATTTACTTGACAATTCTACAAATGGTGGTCCTACAACTAGTAATCCAAAATGGTACTAATTAACAATTTAAAAAATGCTTAAATTTATTATAAGTTAAAGTTATACCTAAATAAATTATAGTCAGTATAAAATTGTATAAACCTCAAAAAATCAAAAAAAAATCAACTTTACTTAAAATTGTTCTGGATAGAGATCTAAAAATTCTTCTGGAATTTTATCATTATCCATATCTTCTTCTTGCCCTACGCTTTCTTTTGGCTCATAATATTCGTCATTTACTTTCATTTTCGATCCACAAAATGGGCAAATATCAGGTTGGTCATCAAAGACTAAAAATAGAAAATGAAGTAAGTAAAAAAAGGTATAAAATCAAGTATAAAATATTTTCTAAAAATTATGAACATTCTTTGATATTTTATAATATTTCTCAC
Source organism: Nanhermannia cf. coronata Gr-Ori-00579 (assembly GCA_034699045.1). Lineage (NCBI taxonomy): Eukaryota > Metazoa > Arthropoda > Arachnida > Sarcoptiformes > Nanhermanniidae > Nanhermannia > Nanhermannia cf. coronata Gr-Ori-00579. Next base: position 3,148 of record JAQIXA010003330.1, read on the forward strand.
CTAATGCATTAAGAGCTGGAACCTGGCATAGATTACAGTATCTTATTGGAAACCCCGCTGGAATTGGTAGCAAAGATTGAATACAAATTGGAAACAAATGTCCACCTGGACATGATCTTTTTTTCCATAATGAATTTTGAACTTGCTCCACAAATGGCTTACTAGGAGTAGGAGTACCGGTTTCTTTTTTAATGTTCTTTCCAGATCCTAATTGATCAAATAGATTCATAACTTGGACCAATTCAGCTGAACAGATAGGACAGTACGATGAGAATTTTTCAAATACTTTCAGTGGAAATTTTGCACATTGAATGCCCCTTTCATTGAGAAATTGCAAAATCGTTGCTATCGATTGATTTTGTACTAGAGTCCAATTAGCCTTGGGATTCAGAACTTCAAAAAGTGCCAGAAAATATCTTTCCAAAAGTAATTCTTGAATTTCTCTTCTTTTTTCCTCAACAGTTTCATACAATTTACGATTCTTTATTGCTTCTTCAGGCTTTGAACAAATTTCTGAATCATTTGGCAAATAAATATAGGCTGAAATGATCCAAAGTAATAAACGAAGATCTGAGACACTCATGCTTTTAAAACTCGATTCTAACATCTTTTGCATTACATCAAATGTTTTTCGCCTTAATCTTAAATCAGTTCTAAAATATAATTTTAAAGAATATTAATGTAACTCAATTTAACTACTTAGTTTAAATACAATTTAAACGTACTACCTTATAGCTTGAAGTGAGTCAGGAATTCTCATTATATTATTCTCACATTTACTAAAATCCAACTTTAATTTCTCCCAAAATTCAATTTCCTCTTTGTGAATGGTAAAGTATAATAATTTTGAAGGCTGTCGAATTTGTAAATGGTCAAAATATCCATCAATTCTGAAAATATACAAAAAAAAATCCTATTTTTAGACCCATAAACATTTAAGAAAGTTTAATTATCTAGGTATCATTATCATATATTATTTTTACTTACCCTATTCCAGCACATAAAATAGATTTGTTAGGTGAAATAGCTAAACCACTATAAAAACAGGAATCATCTTCAAAATCTTTAATTGGTTTCGCACATGTATTGATCGATTGTATTGAAACTTTACGTTCCCAAGAATTCTCCAATTGTTCCTTACTCAAACTCAAAGCATTTAATGAATATTTATCAATTATATTCTCATTTCCTTCAATTGTAAGAGTGGCAAATTGTCCTGTCCAATGTAAGATCAAATAAATTCCATGAGAAATATAAACAATACCTTGAACAGGCCCGAAAATATCTTTAATTATTTGAATTTGAGGTGAATTAAAAAGTAAAGCTCCACAATCTATAGATATTTCAAGTCTAGATATAACTAGATGATTTGGTGTTTTACAAAAAACTATTTCAAGTAGAATTTCCTTTGAGGTTTCTAAAAGTATTCTTTGTTCAATAAAATCAACTTGAATGAGATCATCTTCAGACCAAAATTCACTCTTAGAACCAAAATCATTTAATGTCCATTCTTCTTCATTATTTTCGTCATGTTGAAGTAGAAACCATTTAACTTGTCCTGATTTTGTCCCAATTGTTAAAATTCCATAATTATGTAGGTAATTGGTAAGTTGATTATATCTGTTCAAAATCAAAATTAAAGAATTATAAATTTAAAAACAATCAATGACATTTTGGCTTTTAAAAAGTAAAAAACTCAAAAACTTACTTCATAACTGATGGGTATCCAATTTCTTTAATATTTCTCAAAGTTATATATCCAGATAATAGTTGTTTGTCAGAATTTAACTCCTGATCAATCTTCCATAATAAAAGATCCCCATTTCCATGAGCTGTAATCAAAATGTGACCCTTTTTCTTTTCTTGATCATTAACTTGTGAAATCCAACAAAAATTCATAATGGCAAGTTGATAAAGTCGTTTTTTATACTCGGCAAAATCAATTCGATTGAGAAAGAGTGGATCTTTTCTCATCGGATTTTCAATTGGGTCCCAAAAATTATTCAACAATTGTTGATTTAAAATCCAAGTCAAATCAATTAATCGATTCCAATGTAATTCACCACTAATTTCTTTCTGAGAGTCTGCTGCTTCTTGACCATATATAATCAATTGGAAATGATTAGTTAATACTCCAATCTTGCATTTTCCTCCATCATTTCCTCCTGTTGGTGACCAACTTGCTCCAAGCATACAATTTTTAAAATCAATTCCTTCAATAGATCTCGGTGTAAGTATACGATCTCGAAAAAAATCTAAAATTTGGTCTTTGTTTGAAGGCTGTATTATAACTGCTTCTACTATTTTATCATGTTCAGATTCAATTCGGGCAAATCTTATTTGATTAATTTGGGTCTGACATTTAATAGTTGAAGGTTGTTTCAAAATTAGTCCATTGGGCTTTCCAGAATCCCCCTGAATACCTGTTGAAAACTCCTAAAATTAAAAAAAAAATTGTGCAATCAAATATAGTGTACATTACGATTACGATTCCTAATTAGAATTATAATCAATTTTAACTATAATTTATTTAAAATGTATGATTTTCCCATATAAGAACCTAAACCGAATATTTATGATTTTAACTACTCTAACTATACTATCTACCTACTATATTAATGGCTAGTTAATCATATAACCATTAATACCTTACCTATATTAAGCCTATAAAACCAACCTTAGTGCCTACAATTTAATTCAATTAAGTTTGAGCTTCATTTTACCAAAAATTTTCGAGTTATTTGTTATTACAGTCTTCTGAAAGCGGAAGGTTTATTATCATGTTAAAATATAAATAATGTAAAATAGATATTAATTAATTATTTGAGAAAATAGTACTATACAAATATATAATATTACCTGGATAAACTTGTAAAATATTTATAAAAATCAGTTTTATATAAATAAGCAATTATTGAAAAATAACAAAATCACATAATATGAAAAGTGTGCGCCTCTTGTGCTCTTTCTCTTTTGTCTTCTCTCCTTTAAATATATTCAAAATTTTAGAATAGGTACTTTTTATGGACCTTCTAAATTAAAAACTTGGAAATATATTTAATTACCTTTCTCGAACCTGTAGAGCAAGAACCAAGACCAAAAAGAATAAAGAGAAACCAAGTAGAACTCCAAATGTATTTAATCGTCCTTTTGAAGGTGTTAAGAATAGTTTTGCCTTCCACCAATGTGACGATTCTAAAGGTTCAGGAATAATTATCATTTGTGAATTGGGGATTATCTGGGTCCATTCATGTGTTCTATTTTCTGTCCCTTCTCCAGAACTGACGGATACCTTGAATCAAAGAAATTGACAATATATTAGATAAAAAAGAATATTGAAGAATTTAAAAGTTAATTGAATAAGAATAAGAATTTACCCTTAAGGTTTCAATAAAATTAGGTGTACTTCCAATTCCAAATAAAGTGAATGGTATTTCCATTGGAAAAAATGAGCTTTTATAAAATTGTGCGGATCTCGCTCGTTGATCATCTCCCTCTGGAGTTTTAGTTTCATAAGAAATAATTGGACCACTAAGGATATTTCCATATGGAGTTCTTTCATTAGGACACACATCTAGAACGAGATAAAAATAAAATATTTGTAGGTACTACTGTACTGGTTTATATTTGGAAATGACAGTAATAAAATAAAGTAATAAAAACTTACCACATTTCCTTCCAGTAACAACCATAATTTTTATAAAATTTGCATCATAAGTGGGTGTATTTTGTACAGCAAAAACCTTCCATATTGCTTTATCATGTGTCTCATTGTTAATTTTTCTCACACCAAGAACATCCAATAATCCATCTTCATTTAAATCAAAATATGTCGAAAGAATTGTTGTATCGTAGGATTTGGCAAATGCACCAAAATTGGGCTTAAAAGTACGAGTAAATGAGCATTGAACTTCTGGTGATTTCACGCAAGGAACATTTTCTATATTTTAGAACAATTTAAAATCAATCAATTTAGTTATATAGATTAGAAAGTAAATATAGTTTGTATTTACCGAATATAACGGGTCTTCCGATTATATTTGCTTTAAAACCACTATTTGGATATAACGTCGCTAGTAAATCTGGAAACCCATCTAAATTGTAATCACCAGTTCTTAAAGAAATTGTTGGAAAATATGGATAAATATCTTGGGTATTATTTAACAATAATTTCCAATTTTGCCCAGATTCGTCTTTAAATTCAATTGGTAATTTTGTAAGATTCCCGTTTAGTATAATTCCGATATTGCTATCCTTGCAATGCTTATCTCCACAATAAGGGACTAAATGTGCAAGATTTCCAGATTGATCAATATCTAGATTAAAATAAATTATTAGAAATATTATTAGAATTAAATTATTAGGCTTATTATTAGAAAATTTTATCTTATATAAAATTCTATTCAACTTTAAAATACATACCCATAAATATTTGCTGACCTACAATGTTAATTACACCAACTCCACTAGGATCAATTGTCACATTGCCTTTTAGCTTGAAAGATATATCCTCTTTTATCAAACTTGGACCACTTCTTATAACCTCGTAAGTTTCAATGTAATAATGTATTGGAGGAATAGTGCCATTTGTTGTCTTATTATGCTCATGATGATGTTCAATAAATTGCATTTCTGTTGTAATAATTAATTCAGGAACATTGTCCCCATCAGTATCGACAAATGCAGCTGATGATGGATAACTCATGTTGAACATTTTATGTTTATGCCCTTGAATATTATTGTTGTGATCATGATAATGGCTATTATTATTTAAAGTAAAATTCATTTCAGTAAATTGGAAATGTCCCTGCCATTTTTTTTCTCCTTTTCCAAATAACCATATTTTCCTATCTCCATGAATTGTTGCATTATGATGATCTTTCTTAGTTAATTCTTCTCCCAAAATAAGTTCAGATGTCCCGTTTTTTTTCTTTTCTGGCCATTTCTCACCAAATAAGTCGAGGATAAGATCACCATCAAGGTCTAAAACAAGAGGATCTTGTACCATATAAATGGGCTTTTCATTTTCATCTTTGCTAAATGTTAGACAATTCATGTGAGTTAAATTTCCAGGTAAAATAATAACTTGAACAGGTTCTTGTCTTATAGGTTCATTTGGTGCAGGAACTTTTTGAATTGAGACAAGGACATCAACGACACCATCACCAGTAAAATCTAAAGAATAACGTCAAAATAAATACCTTTATATCATTTCCATAAGGTTGCTTATGTTAACTTAATCAATAACCTGAAACCTACGAGATTTTTAATTAAATTCATTAAAATTACCTCCTGGTGTTACACCAACAATCTTAATTTTTTCTTTTACAAATAGTTCCCAGTCATCAATATCCCTACGAGCTACTTCAATTTCGCAAGATGCACTTTTTCTATAATAATAACAATAATAATAATAAACAACAATTTAAAATAATCAATTTAGCTGGGTTAATAGAAGCTAAATATTAAAATAATCTGTACTTCTTACCGAAATAGTGGTGGTAATTCTGCAGCAATATATAGAATAAGTGTAGAAAGATCTTTACTTATTGCAAAAAGATCAGTCATTTTATCTGAATTAAAATCTACAAATGCAGCAGGGAAAATGCCTACAAGTAAAAAGAACAAAATATATAAATTCTAATGTATAAATATATAAGATCAAAGATTTGATTCTAAAAAACAAATTTTTACATCAGTCTATTTAAAATTTTAGGTATACCTTCACCCTCATCACCATCAAATAAAATCGATGATACATCTTTTCCAGTAAATGCACTAGGATCAGGTGTAATATTATTGCTTCCAAAAGAACTTGTAATAACGATGAATAATAATAAAATTGAAGTACAGTATATTGAATTCATTTTTTATATATTTACAAACAAAAACTTTTTTCCAAAAGAAATTAAATTAAACTTGAAGCTCTAGCTTCACGAAAACGTAAAATTGGAAAATAGTTTTGTGTCCAGGCACAGGTCACAGACACAGATAAGAAAAATAAATAGATTTGTAAAGTTGGCAGAGAAAAGAGTAGCACTACTAACACTAACTAACAGTCCACTAATTCAGCACAGTACAGTTTTAGACAGATTCCATTTCATAGTTCATGGATTAATTTTGATTTGAAAGGAGGTGAATTTGAAGTTGTTTCTTCAGAATTCAGCAGAAGGTTCACTTCCCTCAAGCCCCTGGAATTCATTTTATTAGAATTAGATATATTATTTACTTTAAAAAAGATAAAATAAAATAAAATAAAATAAATATAATGCATGCAACCTTACCTAAATTATCTTTTTTAACTTTATCTTGACAATTGGACAATTTCCTATTATTGCTATATTTGCAATTTGCAGGATAAATAAAATCAATAATAAATAGGGATACCTAATGTCCTATATAGAACTTAAGAACCTAATCATAAATAATAAAAAATCATTACGATTAGTTGACATGAAAGATAATATATAATGTATGGGTATGGATGAGTCATTATTATTGCAATTTTAAATTATGTTCGATCGATCGAACCCTCAATAATTAGATAATAGTCTCACAAAACTAAAAACCATTAATCTCATATGCCTTATTAGTTCTTACCTTCCAAATCGGGTATTTCATTTCAGATTCAGAACCAAAACTAAAACAATCGAATCGAATCGCAATTAAGTCACCTTTTAAAGCTAAACTGGATTACATAAAATTTAATAAACTATCTTCCAAATACTAGAAAATACTAAATATTACTATACAAATAGCCTTATTCTTACATGAATGATAATATAGTATGCGTCAGCTAATTGAGTTCTGAGGTCAAAAATACCCGGGTCTGAAATACCCGGGTATTTCAGAACCAAAACTACAAACCTAGCTAAACTAAACACCTAAAGGCTTAAACTATTCTATTCGAAGGTTCTTATATGGAATCTCACCCCTAGAAATGTATACTTATTGTTAATATTATGCAATAAATGTCTATATCTGCAACAATTAAAATAATTACTGCATCATAATTAAGAATAAGTTAAAATAAAATTTAAAATAAACTTACAAAAACGTAAATGGCAGTTCGAAGAACAATGGCCACTTGATTGTCACTGGAGAAGTTGACGATATTATGTCCAGGTAGGTAATGGTGGAGGGTGGAGCTCAGGGGTGACGAATGGACCCTCTGGATATTAAATGGCATCCCAATTGACACTTTAATTACAATTAAAAATTAAAATTGACAAATTATTTTTTATCAGTCAGTTGACTTTTTTATTGCTTGTTTTTGTTTTTTGGTTCAGCTTATAAAAACTCTTTTTTAAAATTTTGCGTAACCAAAAAAGTAAATAAAAAAAATGTGTTTTTGTTTTTTTTGCAATTTTTTAATTAATTTGCTAATTTTTAATTGTTGTTGGTCATGTTTAGATTTTTACCATCAACTGGAGATGTTGAAGATGTAGAGGATAAGGGTGGAGATTTGACCGAAAAGTTGAGATCATTTGAAGAAATCCAATTTGATGAAATATTCCATGCAAAAATTGCCCATGAGGTCCCGAATGTGCCTTTTCAGGTGCTGGAGAAAGTAAAAATTAAAGGACTTGTCATCAATCAATTGTTGAAAACACCATGTCTAGCACATTCTGAAGAAACCGAGTTTTTAAAGACACTGGAATCATCAGCCTCTGATCTTCTACCTGGTACTTATGAAGGTAATAAAATAATCCTAAAAATTAAAATCTTACAAGGCCAGGCCAGGTAATAGACAATATTGTAGTTGTAGACCTTGACCTTGATTGATATGTAACTGTGACATTTAACATGTATGATGTATGATGTAGGTTAGGTTTAGCCATGTCGTGTCATTATGATCAATGATCATGGTATAACTATATAGAGGATTTTCAGAAACCGAGGACTTGACTGGACCATTTTTAACCATTTAAAAGGTTTTCGAAAGACTCGGACACTACTGCAGTTTTTGGCCAACTCGGCGATCAAAAAATCCCGTAAAATATAACTTTTTGCAGTATTTGGAATGGAACCCGTCAGCTCAAAGCAAAGCATCTTTGCAAGATTCCAAATTTCGCAAAAATATCATTTATTTTGGTGTTATTTCGATAAAAGCTTTTCGGTCCTTGGTTTCTCATTCTCATGTATGTGACAATCTTTGTAGGGTCAGAATTCAGGGAATTTTTATATACCTAGGTATTATTATTTATGTTTATGTATAATGTAAGTACAATATACTTGTCACGTATCAAGGTTCAGGGATACTATACTGATTCAGAAGGAAGAAGGGTCTTCTGTTCCATTGTCTAATCTAATTTTTCTAATTGTATTTTTTGATTTTTTTGAAGGAGGATTTAAAGTATGGGAATGCAGTTTTGACTTGATTGACTACCTTTGTGGAATACATTTTAATGCAAATGGTTTGAAAGTATTGGATCTTGGATGTGGTGCTGGAATTTTAGGCTTATTTTGCTTGGAAAATAAAGAAGTTCAACAAGTTGATTTTCATGATTATGTAAGTTTTTTTGTAATGGTTAATGGTTACTTGTAATTTAATTCAGCTCTGATTGTGAGAGAGACGTCAGATTTTGCCCTCAATTTTACAAGTAAGCCTGTTCAAAGGCTCTGCTGAATCAGAACTGAATTAAATAATAAGTTCGTGTATTTTATGTGTAAATGTAAATTATTATTATGGTAGTGATTTGATACTTTATTTTATTTATATTTCAGAACAGAGAAGTTGTCAACTTTCTAACCATACCTAATGTAAATATTTATATTTATTACTTATTTCAAGCAAGGTTTAACTTAACTTTTTTTAACTTTAGGTACTAGTAAATTCATCAGAAGATTTAGAAAAAATTACAAAATCTCATTTTTATTGTGGAGATTGGAATTATTTTTTTAAAGAACACGGTCCACTTTATGATATAATACTTTCTTCAGAAACTATTTATAATATTTCAACTGTTCCTAAATTAATCAATCTTGTTAAGCGTGTTCTTATGCCTAATGGAATTTTGTAAGTTGCCAAGATTAATTTAAGTTACTTAAGTAAATACCTATTTATCCTACCTTACTATTTAGTATTTTTGTTCTAGTTATTTAGCAGCAAAAACTTTCTACTTTGGAGTTGGAGGAGGAACAAGGTAGGTAATTATTTTACTTGATATTTGATAGGTACCTAATTAAATTACTTATTATATTATAATTTTAGGCAATTTCGTAATTTAATTGATCAAGATGGGGAATTGAAGTATGAGACTGTACTGACTACTAAAGAAGGTGTACAACGGGAAATAATCAAAATTACTTTTAAAAAATAATCAAAACAATTTAATACTTGAAGAATAAATGAAGAATACAAAGAGTCAAGTGAGTTACACATAAATATAATTTTTATTGTCGTATTTAAGCACCAAAATTATTGAAATGGAATGCGATAGGTACCATAATATTTACAATTGGATATTTTTTTTCCAAATATTTTTTTCTAAATAATAATAAGACTAGTACATAGTATAATAAGTATTATTTTAAAATTTTAATTAAATTAGATAGACATATTTCTCATTATGTACATTTGTGACTTATAGTATGATATGATATAGTAGGGTACTAGGGTACTTATTTTTAGATTACAGGTTAGGAGGATTACTGATAGTAATCAAATCAGTTAGGTATTTTATTTAGGTAGGTATATATGTTTATATATAATTTAAACTTAAAATAGTCAGGTTAGTTATCCTATCAGTATCAGTATCAGAGATAAATCATGGAGCCAGTCTCTCATAAACCCATCCTTTTTCTCCTTCATGAATTAGAATTCCATCTGGAATTTCACCCTCTTCTTTTTTTCTAAATCTTATCCTGTCATGTACTCGATTTGATTGACCTTGCCAAAATTCAATCGTGTGAGGAACGACTATAAATCCTCCCCTTTATAATAATTAAAATTTTACCATTTTAGCCTTAGAAATTGAAATCCTTTTAAATCTTATTGAACTTTCAGTCTTTTTTAACTTACCAATTATTTGGTTTATTAAGTACTTTGGCATCGCCCATACAATCACGAATTCCTTTTTCTTTGTCTAGTAGATATTCTCGATTCGGTATAGGTTTTGATTGTGGTGAAATCAAAGCACCAATTTGATTTGCTAAAAAAATGAGCAATATTTTTATAATTACTCATATGATCATCCTAGTTGTAGATAATTATTTTATTACCTAATGGTCTAGATTGAAAATACTCAATAGAATCTTCTTCAGGTAATAATTCGACTTTGCCTTCAATTCTAACACATCTTTTTAATGCTTCCCAATAAAAATTGAGAGCAGCCCATGGGTTTTCTTTAAAAAAATAAGCATATCGAATCGAGATAGTTCAGACCTAAGAATCATATTCTAATTTAGACTAAATCAACTTACCTAAAAGTTCTTGTCCTTTCCTACTCTCAAAATTTGTGAAAAATCTGAAACCATCTTCGCCGTATCCTTTCATCAATACCTAATTTAAAATATATTTTGTTTGGAATAGGATTAGGATACATTACCATAATATTTTTTGTAATAGTAATACGAGGATACCATTCGAACTGATGGTTTCCCATCTTTTGTTGCTGTTGATAGAGCCATCGCATTCGGTTCAACTATTTAAAAAAATTGAATTTATTGTATCATTAGATATTATTAGATACCTACATATTTATGTATCATCAATATCAAATTAATATCACTATAAGTATAAGGTAGTTTGTAACTTACTAATTGAAGGTTCTAACGCAGCTAAGGCAAACCATTCATCGAATTGTGCAATCGGCTCTTTTGCAACCTAATGTTATTTATAACAATTATCATATTTTTTGGATTGTACGGCAACTGATCCAAAACCCAACTGGTCCAACGACACTTGATCCAACGACAACTGGTCCAAAATATAAATGATATAGAATCTGATCTATTCTAAGGTAAGTACCTAGATAAATATTTTATAAACTTTCAATAATCTCTGACTCTACACAAATCGAAATATCTAAAAGGATTGGCTGATAATTTTTAATTTTAAACTCATTTTAATGCTTTTTTTTACGAGTAATAGATAATTTTTTTGTTTTAAATTTTAGTCAAAAATTTGTTTAGAGATTATTGAAAGTTTATAAAATATTTATCTAAGAATGCAACTGCTTCCAGGTAAGTTTGAAAAGTCGGATTTTCAGCATGAAATTTTTTTAGTCAGGTGTGTTTTGATCCAAAACATTGCTTCATCT
>JAQIXA010003331.1:0-14406 GCA_034699045.1 Nanhermannia cf. coronata Gr-Ori-00579
CCACTATCAGAGTTTACTAGGAGAGATAGGGCTTTCGTTGGTTACAAAACTTTTACTGTAAAATGAGAAATGCGCTCCGTCTTGTATATCTATTGGTCTTGATAATAGGTAGAATTTTATGCAAAATTATTAAGACATTTCTATAAAAAATCATCCAAATATTCTCAAATAAACGATGATAGATAAATAAAACATAGCTCTGTTTTGTTTTGAATTTGAGCATAAAACAGGGATCTTTATTTTAAAAATAGGTTTAAAATTAAAAGGGGAAATGATGCTTAAACCTCGAATTTAGAATTTAACATCAATAAGCCCTTAAGCTAGGAAAATAACCAACCAATAGCTAGCTCGTTAGTTCTCATACTCATTAGCCGAATTAAAAGATTTTTCAAAGTCTCTCTCGTTGAAACTCGAAATGTATTTAACTTTAACTATGTATTGACTATTGAACTCGAAAACAAAAATATTCTCGTGCATACTTGTACACTGTGGATTGACTTAAGTCTATTTAGTTTTTAAGTGAATTATGTCTTTAAATTTGAATCGAATAAATACTAGTAGGTAATATACTGATACAAGTAAATAGAAAGCTAAAATACGTAGAGTAGCAAATCTCATTTCAAATGGTTTATTTAAATAGACTCAAAATACGGTAAAAAAAATCGTATATTTTTATCGCAACTATTTCAAACGAGTTTATAAAAGTATTAAAAAAACTATTGTTTCTATTTCAGCTTCATTTCCTTCCTGCATGTATTAAAACGAAGTAAATCTTTAGCCAGCCTGACTTGGGCTGATTTACTTGCTTGTGATGCAATCGACTGGAGTAATTCCACTTTTTTTTATATCAGTATATTTATACTTATTTTTCTATATCACTATAATAGATAGGTAAAATTGACTAGAAAGGAAAGAATCGAAATGAAATGCCATTCATTTGGATAGTAACGAGGAGGCTAATGGAGTCTTTTTCCTTCTTTTTTGTTCAAAATATCTATAAGAAGGATTCAATGGCTAAGTGAATAAGGAAAAAATCTCTATTTTTAGGATACGTATTATTAGGTATGTAAAGGGATAAGAATAGAAATCTTTTATTTCCTGAATAGTCAATTTCTAGTTCTGATTATCCTGTATTTTGTAAAGATACAAGGATGGTCAGATTACTAACCATATCTGATATAAAGAAGCCCAAAATATTCTCGACTATACATATACTATATAGTAAGATTCAATAAATAATGAGTTTAGAAAATAGTAAGTACTTACCTACTTGAACACTGTCACTTGGTCAATTTTAGAAATTGGGCAAGTTTAAAAGAATAGGTATAAGTGTATTTTGAGCCAATTAGAAAAAGTCAAAGAGAATCGAGCTTGAAATTTTATTAAGATACTTGTTCTAAATCCTAACCTAAAAGTACCTACATTGAAATCTACAAAAAATAAATATTATTAAATTATTTCTAAATATTAAATTATTAATACGAGCTCCTATTTAGATATGGAAATTGTGACTGAGAAAGTTCTTATCTATCTGTATAATATAATAACCCAAAATTGCAAATAATGCACAAGAAATAGCTGACCATTTTCAGGAAATCTGAAAATCTTTTTTTATGATTATATTACAACTACTCGTACAACTGTTCCCTAAAAGACCCTATAAGAAAAGGGCCCCCTTTATTTCTATTTATCTTTAAAAGTATTCATTTATTAATATAATATCCCCATTTAAGAATCCCTACTTCCTACTAAAAATAAAAATCCCATATCTTATTAATGTACCTACTATTACTACTATCATTGTCATATTGTGAATCTTATTGCAATTTCCCCTATCTTTTCAACTTATAATAATACAGTAAGTAGGTAGCGAAAGCGAAGCTTTTGATTTGACTTTTTGAAATTGTTGCTTTTAAAAAGAGGGTTTTTTAAAAAAGGAAATTCTATTAAGAATTGTAAGAAAAATCGAAAAAGGAAGTCATTTAACTTACTTGCTCACACAGGCAAAGAATATAAAACTGACTATTAAAAAAAACTTTTTTTTTCTCAAATACTGATATAACAAAAGGTAAATACGAGTAGATAGTCTCAAGTTCAGTCTGCCTAATGTATTTTTCATTTTAGTTTTAGTACTTGCATTTTTGCATACAAGTACCCTAATAATAATATTATATTCATTTTGATGTTGTTGATGCTATTTTTCAATTTAATACCATGGCCATGTAGTAAAGACTCAAAAAGCTACCGAAATCTAATTCAAAAGTTTTGAAAAACCTAATAAAACTGACAAGTTGACATTGCCCAGTACCTTTCAGAGTTCTGAATAAAAGCTTAAATTGAATATTTATAATGATAATTTAAGACTTTTATTCATAAAAAGTACTCTTTATGGGCTTATACAGAATACTGTAGGTATAGAATAACTTTGAAAGTCAAAGCCAAGGAATCCACAAACTTTTTTTTTGCTTAAATGTGACATGTTACAAATAAAAAAAATCGGTTCACATCCGAAAAACCCTATCGAAACTTAATGTCTCAGAACCCATATCTTATATTACTTCTTACATACATATTTCTTATTCTATGCCTTTAAACTATCTAATGTACCTACATTATAACTTGTAATACAGTATAAGTATTCTCCTGTAACCAAAATTGTTTACCCCTAAAAATTCAATAGATATACTTTACTAGTACCCTACTACATAGTAGTATCTACGCCTACAACTACTATTATAACTATCAGTAGATGAATTTTGCAATTTCTATTTCAATATGAAAAGTAAAAAGTTTCTAATGGTAAAATACATACCTACTTTTGCAATTTATGAAAATTTTTAAGTACCTATACAAGCTAAGGCTCTCAAATACTTATTACTATTACGGAGAAAGCATCTTTGAACCTTTAAAATGAACTCTTCTAATGAGCTTTTCTTTATTGATACATACCTACCTACCTAATTAATTAAGTTTTGTAAAATGATGTAAAATTCAAAATGCATTTCCTTTAATGCTCGTAAATACGAATAGTAGGGTAGCATCTACGATTAACATTAATTACCCAGAATGTTATGCAATATGCAATAGGTAATCGAAATGAAATTTGATATCTTTGTATAATTTACTCTCCAAAACTAATCTCAATCTTAAATCTTAAGTATTGTACTAACGATTAATATATAAGTTAAAGTATCGATTCAAAGTATTAAAATTACATTACAAATATGTTTATGAAACTTTTCCTTATCACTTATCATACATATCATCACTAGAAATTACTTTCTTAATAAATTCCCTAAATGTTATTTTACTTTTAATAGTAAGAAAATATTGTATACCTACTATGTTAATCCAAAATTTCAAATATACTATAGTGTTATATCAGTATAACTGATAACTCAATTTATGGTATAGTATTAGTTCTTGTACCTATAACAAGTCTATTTTACTTTAAAATATAAATACGCATAGCATAGATAGATTAGAGATAGAGATCAAAGGGATTTTGTAGATAGTCTTCTAACACAGATAGTATGTAGTGGATATAAACTCAAGATAATGTACCCTACATTAGATGCATGAATGTATTATGTGGTTTAATGAAAGGATGTGGGCTCAAATTTAAAATATTATAAACTAATAGAATAGATAGAAAAGTTCTAAATTCGTAATTTTACTACTGGAACTTACAATGAATTTCCATTTTCCAACCATCTTCAATAGCTAAAATTATACAAATTTGAAATTAGTCATTTAAAACTTTTAATTTGAAATAAAATTGCTTAAATTGTATTTTGTCTGGCAGATCTCATAAAGCAAAATATTTCGATTTTTGAGCTTAAAATTGTAATTCGAATTAAAAGCAGGCCTTTTAAAGAATCGATAATTTTGATTTTAGAGATCAAATCCGGGGGTCATTAAAAACTTTTTATTGGTTCTACTTACCACTCCCTGGTATTATTGGATTTTCTGCTCGACATGATAGAAATTTACCACTGTCCTCAATTTGAGGTATAAAGGTTAAATAACTCGTTGTGAGGTTCCCATCATGACTTGTCTGGAAAAATATATAAAAATAATTAATTATAAAAATGCTCATAATAGTACTCGTATACAATAACTAATCTATAAATTTCTAGTAGAATACAATAACTACTGTATACTCGTACTTAATTGCGAATTTAATGTCACACAAGTAGGTACATAAATTTAATATCTAATCGATATTTCATATTGAACAATAAAACATAAAAACCCGATCAAATATCCCATGTTCTACAGTACTGGCTGTGGTTCGTAAATGCATGTTTTTCTTTAATAGTTTTTTTGTCGACAGCTGTGTCGGGTGTTAAAATAAAAAAAAAGAAAGCTATTTTCTCCAATTTTTTGAAAGGAAAAGAGTTTGAGGGAATCCACAGATCGATAATCGGATATACTTTAATAGAAGTGAGGGTATTATATAAATTCCGTGTGATCTAGTCCCAGTATATGTATAAGTATCAAGAAAGAATTCGATTATGATAGAAAATATAAAAATAGCTGGAGAAAGTTGAAGCCAAAAAAAAGTTATATAATTCTAGACTTTGAAGGAATGACAATTATTTCCTTGTCTGATGTCTAGCCGAAATTCTAAAAAAATTATTATACCCACAAGGTATGCAAACTAGTATCTTGAAGATTCTTATTTACATATTTTTGCCAGTATTTGAAGGAAATATCAAGATGGAAATTACGTGTGATTGAACTTGTTTTGTTAAAAAAGACTTGAAAATGAAATTTTGAAATATGTACCCTATAATAAGATAGATCTTTTTGCAAGTATTTGTTTATAACTGTTAGAAAAAAAACTTTTTTTGCTTGATTTTGGGTCTCAGAATCAGAGAACTCGTCAGTTTTAGTTCCGAGATCTTTGAGTCTTTTATTTTTTTTTCCTGGCCAACTGCTGACTAATCCTACACTTACATATTTTATTCTTGACTCGTACGAATAGTTAGTCTACTTCTACTACTTAAGACCATAGCTCAAGACTTACTAACTAATATTATGTAAGAAGCTTTTGGCCAAACTTACCTACCAAACATTTATGTAGTATAGGTAAGTTCTAACTCGGGGAAAAAAGAACTTTTTCCAAATTAGAGAAATTTAGAAACTTGACAAACCTTTCTTTTCCCCATAAAATCCTTAACTTTCTCTCGAGAACCTCCTCAAATGTCATAATATCATAGAATTATTGAGAATAATATTTCAACTTTTTCATATTACCTTTATAGTACAGATGTGTAATCTAGTAGGCACTTTTATTTTACCTAGTAGTAAAAATACTTGGCTCATAAATCAACTACCGTGTAGTGTAATGTAAGGGAAAGTAGAAGATATACTCTGTAATATTATAATGTACAGATACATATATAGTTCTAGATTCTAGATATCAAAATTAGTTTCTCTTCATTTATAATTTTTTTTCCTTAATTCTGTATAAGCCATGTTGAGCTTATGACCTTTCACATAATTTGGAACTAGGGCAATGACATCACATAAGTTTTAGTAGAGTCGAGTCGAGAGCAAAACAAGTCTATAATACCATATTATAGCCTAAAGCCCAAGCTAAAGTATAGTACACTGTAGACTGTAGTATCAAGAATTATACATTTCCATAAAGTTTATTTAAATTTTGAGATATTCTATCCATTTCTATTTCGTTGAAAATTAAATAGACCAGCTGTAACCCACGATTACTTAAATGAATATAAATCATTGTCAATTGGTCAAACCCAAAATCGTCAAAAACAAACTTTAAGTCAACTAATCATAATATATACAGATAAGAGTATCCTACCCTACCCTATAAGAAATCTCGAACATCAAATATTCTAATCTGTATTAATCATTCCTTTATCAAACCATAATTATTTGTACCTAAATTATGCAATTCCAAGACTTACCAAAAAGTTCAAATTATTTCCATATTTTATATTTTTTTCTGAATTTTCCAAAAATTGAACAAGTGTTGAGAACAATGTACAGTTGAGAACTACTACTCTTAATGAAATTCGAGTATCATACAATATAGAAAATATATATTATTTTACAGTAAAGCCATTTAAATCAGAAATCCTACTAGAATCCCAAAACTAATTTATGTAGATGCATCACAAAATTGTATGTATACCTAATGGCTCGGCAAATAACAAATCACAAACAAAATCAATTTAAAATTTAAAAATACAGATACATAACTATCTACCTATCTTTGTGAAATGTCGATTAGAAAATTTATATTTTGGGCAGTATAGAAATACCTAAAAGTGTAGAAATTAATCTACTATAGTATATATAGTACAAAGTACTTTACAGAATGAAAATGTACTGAAGAAAAGGGCGTATCACCCAAGCCAGAAAGTTAAAACTCGAAATGCAAAGACTAAATGCAAAATAAGGGTTAGATTGGCAAAATATGCAAAATATTCGGTTTGTTTGGCAATTAGCTTTTGGGAATCCGGAGATGAGAGAGAGTCTAATTCTTTTTTTGAACTTTTACAAGCCATTATCGTTTAATTTCCAAGCTCCGTTGCTCTCAATTATGTAAATGTGTATGCCCTACTTATACTTTGTCTAAAAACCCACAAACTACTCTCTACTATCTCTATCTGTATACATACCTTCATTTAAATACTTTTTTTGCAAAAAAAGTTCATATTATAATACTCATACTCGTACGAGCAGTACATAAAGATAGTAGGAGTATTATCATTAGCATAAACTTATAAGCATTTAGATTATTAAAAGTTTCTCTCTTCTGACGAGAAGATTAAAGTACTAAAAAGGCATCAAATTTATTATTAGTAGCTCGTTCAGATTTCGATCTTGGTGATCTTTACCATTACAAAGATCAAGTTTGTAATGATTATTGGTATTTTACAAGTTTTACTACAACCTAATGCCTAATACATTACCACTATCAGAAATCAGATAGGTATATATAGGTACCTATCTCTATTTGTATGGAGATTTGAATTGATTCTTGTCTCTCTAGAGAGGCTGAAATTACTTTTAGTATGACTCAATGTGGGCTGGCTAGGATTAAATATCAGGAGAAAGTTAAATAAACTTTGCAAAAAAGTCAAAAAACTTTTAGCACAAACATGGGTTAGTAGTATGTACAGAATAGAACCAGTTGACTATTCTGGTAACTCTGGTAAGAAAAGAGATACTTTAGTTAATAAACACTAATGGTAAAATAATGGATAATTTAGATAAGTATACTATGCTAGGTACCCTATACACATTCTTAAGAATAATGCTGAGAATATAAGAAGGAAAATTGTTAGATTTTAAAGCCATATTCAAATTTTTTATTTCAAAAGTATTCACTTTTGAAATTTTAGTTCATTTAAAAGTTCATCGAAACTACTTCTATAGCTATAGCAGACATTTTAGGTTCTTATAATGTGTAATTATTAGCCCTCACCCATTGAAAATGGGGAAAAAGGGCTATAGCGTTCGCCATGTCCGTCTGTCTGTCTGTCTGTCCGTTCGCGCGGCCGAACCGCGAATCGGATCTACACCAAAATTGGCACACATAAAGGGCGGGAAAACCCCGAAATTTGATAACACTTTGGAGTTCCTACCTTACCTGGAAGGCGGGAAAATTTCAAAAAAATTTCTAAAAATTAGGATTTTTGCTTTATTTTTGGACGATCCCTTTATGTTCATATATATGATATATTCTGATAGAGCTTGAGCTCGATGAGCTCTATCGAATGATGTGTACCTTTTCCTTGTTTATTTGGCGGGAAGTTTTGAAATTCCAAAAAATTTAAAAAAAAAAACATTTAAACAAATATTTTGGAATAAAAATAAAATAAAAACTATTAAAACTAAAACTAAACTATATTTATATAAATTATCTTGTATTCTGAGGGTGCGGGCTTTCGTGAGAGTAAAGCCGATTTATTTTTGTTTGTAAATGAAGGATTGCTTGTTCAAAATATCGAATTGAATGTTAATTATAAAGGGATATACTCGTAGGTTATAGGTACTCAATTTGATCGGATTTTTTCTACAGATTTTGAAAAAAAAAGAATTTGTCCAAATCGAGAAAAGTTGTGTTGAGATCAAAGAATTAGGTAACTTACAATCTCTTTGTGGTTTTTTAGCCTTGCAGATCCACGGTAAAATGTAATGACAGCTGGGGGTCTGGATCCAGAAGATTGACATTGAAGCTGATATTCTTTCTCGGCTGAAAGTGCAGTTTTGGGCTCAATCAGTTTCACTTCCAAGGGTCGAACTGAAAAAATTTAAAAAAATTAAAAAGTTCATTAAAATCGATTTTTAAATTAAGAATAAGATATCTGACTCTATTTTAAATAAGTACCTTACTAATCTCAAAGGAGAAAATATAATCTATGTTAAAAAATAGCAAATAATATCGTTTTGTAAATCTAACTGACGTTTTATGCGATACAAGAAAATATTTTCCAAATACCTATCTGTGTTTACTATAGCATAAAATTTCTAACATATCTTGTAATGAAAGATACTTGAAATGAAAAGGATGAACACATTTTGAATGGATTATTAAATAGCAATACTCGTATACAACTGATACAACTGCAACTTCGAGTCAAAAAAGGGGTAAAAAACAATAAATTTACATAAGTTTTGGATGCATAACATAAAACATACTATCTAGGTAGGTATATTTTGTCAAGATGTACTATTGACAAAACATATATTTCATGAACTATCCGAATATATACTTATTACATGATATCAAATAAAATAAAATGCTCGTTTTATTTGATGTCACTTTCCCCCCTGTATGATCTACAGTTGCATAATTTTTCACGAGCTATTTTGACTTGCAATTGCCAAAAACACTAGTGCCTTATACTATCAGTTTATATAAGGGTAAGTATTAGGGTTAAATTCCTTTCGAGGGAGAAAGTTCGGAAAACATGCTGTTCCTACAAATACTGATAGATACCTATAGCATATCTGAAGTGAAATAAAAATAACTCTAGTAATGAATCAGTTCAATCCCCTCTTGTTAAGGAATAGCTTTACTTCACTTCAAAAAAATATTTTTCTCACTTTTCTGATCTTTCTCATTCTCTCATGTTATGTTAGTTACTGATATTTAGTTGGGGTGAAACAAGTGTTAAATACTTCGGTTCACATTTTATCTCCAGTAAAAATGGCCAAGATAAAAATTTGTTCGAATGTAATACTTTTTTCCTTGACTTAAACTTACCCATTAAGCATTAGTTTTTACATTTATAAAAAAGCAAAAGAATACTAAAGTCAGAAAATTTAAAAACTACCTACATTCTAGATGACCTTTTTATGAATTAAGAAACTTGCAGAAGGTTCAATATTTTAAATTTTTTAAATATTCAATACCAATTGAACCCTCCTTGACCTTTAAGAGTCAAAGACCATTGATTTGATGGTTAATTTTAAACAGATTGGTATCATTACTTGTTAGCTTTGGAGAAAGTTACTTTTTGTTGTACTTTTACTTTTTAGAAAGCCAAAATGATTTTTTGAGTCTTATTTTGCTACTATTTGGGGGTTATACACAAGGATAGGAAAAGTTTTTGGGTTGAAAGCGAGCACATTTCCTCCCATGTGTACTTTCGACTCGACTCGTGTGTTTTGGCACAATGTATTAAATCTACCAACCAACCATTGAATATGATTTATAGTTGTGGTGTACAATTTATGAAAGCAAAAAGCCTAAAATATTTCAGTACCCTACCTAATACCTACTAGGTACTACCCTTATATCTATCAGTAAAGTACCTACCTACCACTAATACTAGTTGTACAACTATAGTTTGGTGCAACAAACACCCTTTTTAATATTTTTGATAGGTATAATAAAGCATCTTTTACACACTTTTACTTTGCCAATATTAGTACTTGCCAGAAACCAACTTTCCTTCATTTCATAGCTTTTTTTTTATGGATAAAAATGAGAATCCTCATTTACAAATTCAAATGATACATAAACATAATGTCAAAGGTGAATAGATATTCTGTTGTAGGTCAATTTTACATTTTCTAAACATTTACTAATTCTAATCGTAAGAGTAAGATTTAGATAAAAGTCTTTTAAATAAAAGTGAAGTTCGGAATCCAAAAATTAACAAAATCAAGATTTGTTTTTCCTTTTCAGTAACCCTACTTATTTTATGTTAAAAATCTGGTGAAATAAAACAAATATCTAGGACTAGTTTTAAACTTCAAATTGATTATAATAAGGACTTTTAATTTTCTAATAAATTAGGTTAAAATAGACTCGAATTTCAAATAACATTCTAAAATCTACCTAGTAGTTATTTTAATTATACATACATATTATGATATAATAAAGTATGGTTTTTACTCATATAAATTGAATTTATATCAATACTTAACATACTAAACTTAATCTTAAATTATTAAAATATTTTAATACGATAATCAACAATTCATTTTGTCTTTTGATCATTTCGTTTTTTGTCCAACTATTAGTACCTATTGAATTTTTAGTTTGAATTATAATTGGCCAGGGCCAGACTAAAGATAAATTTTGTATAAGATAATGCAAATGCAAAATGATCGTTAAAATTTATAATGATTAAAAATAATTTATTAACTCAAATCTCTAATGAACGATATTTGCTCATACAGAATACTCGTACTACAATCGTACCCTCAATTTCAATCATATATGTATTTGTTTATACTTATTACGAGTAAATAATAACCAATAGTAAAATGCTTTGGTCTTGGTATGTTGTACCCATATAACAACAATAACAGTATACAGTATGTACAATATTCTCCGAATGTATTAATTAAAACCCAATATAAAATAAACTTTCCCTTTCAATTCTAAAGTTCAGAAATTTTGAATTCAAAAGTTATCCAAATTTGAAACTGCAATGAAATGAAATGAAACCCCAATTTTACCAAGTTGATCATTGTCTCTAAAGCTATCCCTCTAATCTCTTGGTGGCCATCGAAATCGAAACTTGCTTACTAAGCAAACAACAAGATTAAAATGCTAATTATGAAAGCGTAAGTTGTAATTAAAACCCAAAAACATGTTCAGTTATGATATGATAAACAAAGTACATAGAAGACTTTATAAAATAAATACATGCCCAAAAATAACAAGTAAACAAACCGTTGTTCAAAAAATTTCTAAAAGCAAAATTTCGATGTCAAAATTAAATTACCTACCTACATATTATGTACACATTCTAATTCGCATCATGTTTACCAAATAATCCTCAGGATCAGACAAACAGGCTTGGAGAAAATTTATAATCATATTTTGTTAAGTAAGAATATTTTATTTTGATGACATTTTTGAATAAAGTATTTCTTTACTTACTAATTTAATATAGTATTTCTACTATCTATTTTGTAATAATGCAATGGAACTACTGGTAGTTAAACAAGTAGATTTTACGTGTATGTGATTTATCATATAAATTGCATGAAAGGGAGAAGATGTATCATTAAAGCACTAGAACTACTACTAGTATAGTAGTGTACCAATAGTTTGTACATTATTCTAAAACTATTCATCATTTTTGAACAAAAAGGAAATTTCTATCTTCCCTCGTAACTTGTCCTTGTTAGTCAGGCAGAGTAAATGATCATAATTTTGCGATTTTGAATATGATCTTAATTATCGATTTTGATAAGAATTTACTCAAAAACATTCAAAAGCCCCCCCAAAATTAAGCAATAAAGTTACTGTTTACTAAAATACCAAGTATCCCTTTACACATACACAGATACATACACAGTAGTGTATGTTTATTTTATGAGGTATAATTTAAAATGAAGTTAATTAGAAGCCCTATTAAAGCCCTATCTAGCTAATAAAATACCTAATACTTTCAATATTTTAGCTATTGGTTGGGTATAGAATTTAGGGTATAATTAAAGAAACTGTTTAAATTTCTCGGAATATTGCTAATTAGAGGTTTAATTACAGCTTCGATAAACAAACTAATTAATGCTTTATTATTGTGAAATTTGTGACTGTATTTTTGTGAAAGAAATCGATATTTTTAATTTCAAATTCTGAGGTAACCTTAAAGTTTTGCTAACCTACTTTTATTATTTGTAAAAGACTCAAGTTTCTTTTTGTAAAATTTTTGGAGAATCTGGAAAAGTTTAAAATACTCATTTAAAATGAGTCGAGTAGAAATCAGAAGGTATTTCAAATAAAATCAATCAAGCTTTCCAGGTCCAAAGTCCAAAGTCGGTGTTGGCCCTTTGATGTCTTTAATTATTGAAAGTTTATACTCGAAATGTATTGTGAGGTTTTGATTGATCTTTTGTGAATAAAAGGAAAAAGTTTGAAAGTAAAAGCAACTGAAAAAAGTTTCTTTTGACACTCATGAAAGCAAAATCATTCTTTACTTGAGATATATATTACAAGATCTTGTAAAAGTAGGTACCCTACTACTGACTACTGTGTGTAGTAGTTTATTGATATAAGGATCAAACTTACAATAAATAACAGGATATACCTATGAAATATCAGTAGTAAGATAGGATATAAAGTATTTGCTCTAAAGGCATTTCTACAAAGATTGCCAGCAAACAAACGCCAAGAGCCAGAAAGAGAAAGCAAAAGTAAAAGTTAGTTTAAGTAAAAAGATTTTGTTTTCGACAAGTAAAGTGTTATATAGGTCAGAAAAATCTAATTGTCCAGTCACAAATCCAATATAAACGTTCAATTTAGTAGAATAATTTACAAAGAGAAATTTTAAGTCTTAAATTTTTGATCTTTAGGAAATTTTGAAGATTTTCTTCGTATTTTTAGAATGTAAAAACCTGAAATTTTGGGATTTTGTGATCTCTTTACTTTTCAGATTTGACCAAAAACCGAAAAAAAGATCAGAGAATCACAAACTACAGCTTATACTACGAGTAGTACCTAACTAAAGTAGTCATAAGACCATACATGTAGTAAGTATGTAACATTTATCAGCTAACTTTTTTGGCTTGATAAAAGGATAAATGTAAGAAAAAGATTATGAGCAACTGACGTCAAAAAAAGAATTCTAAAAAAAAGTAATAGATTTGAGAATTATACCATCAGCATGCTAAAAGTATTATAAATTCGACTAGTTGAATAAATTCAAAGTTTATTTCACTTTCGATTGTAATTTGAAACTCGAAAACTGATTGTATAATTCTGAGAATTTAAGACAGTTTTTTGTGGTTTAACAAATCATTTTATAAATGCAACTGGAAACTTTGTGAAAAAAAATTCGATAATAAAAAGTAAAAAGAATTTGAGAATTATTGTATGTAATCGATAAAATGCATTGTACGAATATGTGTAAGTAACCGAGATATCTTGAAATAAAAAAAACTTTACAGGATTCCAGTTTATACTTAGGCAAACTGTACAGATAAGGTTTAAAAATATCCCAAAATATAATCTTGCTCTTGTGAATTTGAACACGTACTAGTAGAATGTACTAATGTTAAAAGCATATTGTACTATTATTATTACTATTATTATTATTACTATTACGGATATTATTTTATTGTATTACTACCTACTAGACTAGTAACCTAACTAGAGGAATTTTGTAACAAAACAAATAAGTATATGAAATCAATCCTAACAAATCCTATAGTTCTAGATTTCACAAAGTATCCAGCAGATCTGTAGATTTCAAAATTCTGAACAAGGAAAACCTTATTGCATTTTGCTCTATTTCCTCAAGTATTTCGATAATAATAAAATGAAATGACCATTTGTACTAACAGTAGTATGGTAGTGGTATAGTACCCTACAGTGCATTTTCTCTACTGTAAATTGTACTAGAGAGAATTAAATTTTCGAACCGATTAAAGATTACAGTTAGCCTAATACTCACTAGTACTATGTACATACAAGGTTTATATTTATACAAATAAGGGTAGTAAAAATATATTCTAAGCGATAATCGAGCTCATAAAGAGTCTACATTTATGTTTTGTAATAAACACAAAAGAATGTTCCAATCAAATTGAAGAATTTATACAACAATTTGCATGCAGTTTGCCCGAGTTTTTTTTACCATTGAAGCTTTAAATATACACAAAATAATAAACTCGAGTTGCATCCCTAATTTAGTTAAAAAGTTAAAATCTTGCTCAAAATAGTAAAATTCAAATCCTCAAACTTCAAAATACCAATTCATATCGTCTTCAATTAAACCTATTGAAGGAAAAAATTCTAATTTTTAAGCAAATCTTTTGGCAAATGTACTTTAGTCTCTTTAGATTCTAATCAAATTTAAAATAACAAATCTAGGGTAGGGTTGTTGTTGTTGTTGTTGATTCTGAGAAGATTTGAATATCTATAGAGATATTCAAATCGGAGCGCTAGGCTGATAT
>JAQIXA010003332.1:0-14401 GCA_034699045.1 Nanhermannia cf. coronata Gr-Ori-00579
CTGTTTAAAATGGTCAGATTTTATATCATTTATATTTTGGATCAGTTGTCGTTGTCATTGGACCAGTTGTCGTTGGACCATTTGGTTTTTGGATCAGTTGTCGCAGTACGGTTAAATATCATAGAAAGCCCATTATAACCCTTAGATATCCTTTCATTTCAAAACTATTTCCGAACTATACCTAATATACCCCTATTCATTTGTATAATCTTTAGTAGGATTATTTAACACTAAACATTCTAAAAGTTCCAAAATTTGTCTATTTTTTCAATTTTATGAGTCAAAGGTCGAGCTCTGTGAAGTATCAGTACTGTACACTTTTATATTTAAAAAAATGTATATTCAAAGTATTTAAGTACCCAGCCATCAGTCTAATAGTTATTTATACAGTCAAAAAATAAAAAGAATTTTTATTTCCTTTTCTTTGGAATTTTTGTGTGTATTTTGTGTAAAAACTTCGAATTTAAAAAATTACTTCCTCCTCAGTCACAAAACAAAGTTGATATCTTTTTTAAGGGTCTCTCTCTCTCGTTTCACAAGTTTTTTTTCTTAGAAAAGTAAAGAAATTGCAAAGTTTTTTTTTGAGGATATTTTTGTTCCACTGTCATCGTCGAATTAAATTGAGTTCAAGGAAAGTCAGAATTATCTAGATATGTAAGTAAGTACATACATATAGGTATACTTTGTATGTAAAATACTAAAGTAAAATAAAATGGAAAAATAACATTTAGGTTTAAGTGTAGGGTCCACTTGAGATTTCTTTCAAGTTTTACTGGAGACTCTCAAGGTTTTATGAAATTAGTCTAATTTCCTACCAAACTTTGGCTAAACAAGTAAAGATACTCATCGATCAAAAATTAAAAAAAAGTATGTACCCTACTACCTATATTAAGGGTAATTGAGAAATTTTTCGAAATTTGGACAGCTTGTCCAAATAAGTGACTATCCTTGATCTAAAAATTGTTTTAGAATTTTGAATATCTATCTTTAGATCTATGATATCAAAATTACAGGTCATCTCTGCAACTGGTTCATCAGAAAACTGGCTGTTCTAATTCAAAAAAGTTTCAGAACTATCCCTAATCTACCCCTATACTTAAATTATATATTTCGTATGTGTTATATCTGTATATGACATGTCAGGAGAAAAGGGATCTTATGGGTACAATTTTAGAAAATTTCAGACCTCTAGGCCATCCTGAAGTACTTGGCTATTTTAAAAAGTGTCAAAAATTTGCCTCAAATCCATTTTTACAACTAAAAACTTGAGATTTTGAAAACTAAAGATACTTTAGATGTTTATACTACTTATAATGTAGAGCCTATTTATCCTGGTACTTATTTGACCTGAAATTTACTTCAAATAATCTCCAGATACAGATAGTTATATCTAGATATCAAAATTTCAGGTCAAGAAAACAACGAATTTAGTCAAAAACAGAGCCTCAAAATTTGAAAAACCTACCTTATTCAACTATTCCTAATCTATCTATATAGGTAGATAAAACCTTCAAGTATAGGACTAGATCTAATTTGTGTCTAATTTTTTGACAGTAAAATGTTTTTACTTGTACGAGTACGAGTATGCTAAGGAAATATACTTAAACTAATTTCATGTTTTTATGGAAAATTACTTGGAAAAATTAAAATTTGGCAAAACAAGTTTCATATCTATAATGCTGATTGTTCAGGTTGAAATCTAAAGTATCATAATAATTATTTTAAATACGACCCAAGTATATAAATATCCTAATTTCAAAATTATATACCTGGCCAAAGTGTTGCTTTTTCTGTTTGAAATTGGGGGTACAAGGCATATTATTAACTTTCTTATCAATCTAAATTACTTTAGTATCTACTAGTACAAAGTACCTACTACTATACTATGTAAAGCTTAATAAGTATTCAGATTTTGAAAAAGTACTCGCATAGTAAAATTACTAGGACTTGAAATGGTATAATTCAATTCAAAATTCAACAAAAAAAGCAATTGACAAATTATAAAGCTAATATTGCAAAAAAAGGAAAAAATTTGCAAAATTATTGTTGGAAATATTCAATCCATCTTACAAAAAATGAGTTTTAAATTACAAGCTAAAGGTGAATCTAGACTTGTATAATAAATACTCTATCAAATGAGTTTTAGCTCGCATCATAGGGGCAAAAAATCAAAATTTTGTAATCACAGTGTTTATATTCATATAATGATACATTTTTGATAAAAAAATTCGAATTATCCAGAAGAATTCGAGCTTTTTAGACGGTTTATATGTGGCAAATCGGGAGAAAAGGGGTTTTATGTGTACAATTTTAGAAAATTTCAGACCTCTAGGCCATCCTGAAGTACTTGGCTATTTGAAAATATATCAAAAATTTGCCTCAAATCTATTTTTACAACTTAAAACTTGAGATTTTGAAAACTAAAGATACTTATATGAGTAATGTAGAGCCTATTTATCACGGTATTTCATAAAATTGTAAAAATCTAATCTGAGATTAGAGCTCAAAACTCGAAATTGCCAATTTACTCAAGAAATGTATAATTTACGATATAATCTTTTTACTACTTTATGCAAATTACTCCGAGTCCTTCGAAATATACACAAGTACTAGTACTAGTATTTTTTTACCTTAAAAAAGTCTTAAATTGCTAAAGTGCATGATATATTAAAAAGTTTTAATCTGATTCCTTGAGCTGAGATTAAAGTTTTTCTAAACCTATACTTAAACCATAGGGTACCTAACAGTACTTTGGTTTGGTTTGAAATTATTCAGGATTTCCGGTAATTCATTTTTCTCCATGTTGAACTCAAAATTATATACTTATAATAGTAGTGAAATCAGTTCAATCAAATACTTTGAAATTTGAGGTATATATTTATGTCAAGTAATCGATACACTAGTACCCTACTATCGTAGTACTAGGTAAGTAGGTAATGTGTACTTTAGGTGTAAGAAAATGCTTAAATTTTTACGATTTTTTTTATAACCTTTGGCCTAATCTTAATTCAATGAAAAAAAATTCTCTTATTATTGTATAGGCTTATTTCATTCTAAATGATTCTTTTCATGTTTTTTTTTCCAGGCGTCACCTCATATTGTCCTGTCAAGGAGAACTGGACATTTTCCCATTTGACGACCCAAAATGCACTTTTTCCGTCGAAAGTAGTAAGTGGAAAAATATTCGAGTTTTTTTGTAATTAATCAAAGTCAAAATGTAAAAAACCACCAAAAAAATTTTCATTTTCAAACTCTAAAGATTCGAAATTATGGAGGATATGTTCAAATTTTGATATTAACAAAATCAGTATTCTTAACTAGATAATCACATCACCAATTAAAAATTTTTGCATATTTTTCGAAAAATTGCTCAGATCGACTAACTATTTTTGATTGTTTTTGAAATTTTTCTAGATAGGTAATATCAGTAGGTACTTACTAGATAAACTAATAAAAGGGTAGGTTACCTAAAGACAAAAATCTTTATTTGTACCCGATTAAAGTCAAAAACATCATAAAATGACAGAAATTTGCAATTATATTATTTTTAGTTATAATTCTTTGTGAAGCTTGTAATATTTAATGTTAATTACGATACAAAAATAAATTCAAAGTTATAGTAGTTACTATACATAGTTAATTTTACATACTATCCTATCAAATATGTACAGAAGGTAAAATTTTTTTGAGAATTTTTGCATTTCTTAAACACTTAAAAATGAAAAAAATTTACTTTCTACTTATCTAATTATTAGCTAAAATTAAATAGGTATCTTGAAAAGTTCGATAAATGAAATTTTTGAGCAATTTACTGTCTTTTAGTTGGATTTTAAGTATTTTTTTTTTGGTCAAATTAATTACAATCTACATGAAATAATAGTCAAGATTTGAGGAAAATTTGACATTTTTCCTTTTAGATTTTGAGCAATTGTATAGGTACTTTAGCATTATGTAATTTAGGTAAATCTATTTTTTTACAGTTTCACATGAAAAAGATGCATTAGAATTTCAGTGGCAGACGGAAACTGGAGTTTTACGTAACTATAAAAAATCATAATTTTTTTTGCAATTAGAGTGTAGCCTAATTTTTAAAATTTTTAATGACATTTACAGGCAAATCACCCCAGCTTACCTTTCTCAATGCATATTTGGCACATAATGAAACAAGTTACTGTAATTCCTCACATTGGCGAGGTAAATTATTCAAAATATATCGAAAATTTTTTCAAAAATACTCTAGTACAAGTACTAGTAGTTACTAATACAGTAGTACCTTCAGTAGTAATCGTATTATAAATTGTTTGGAAAGTTTTGCAAAATAATAAAAGTATCTAGTTACCTTAAAGTATAACTTTTTCTACAACTTTAAGAACCAGAAATGACATGAAAATGTTCATTAAAAAAGTTTTACCCCAAGTAATTTGAGTATGGAAAATTGACTATAAATACTAGTACTAGTATGTAGTTCTATTAAAAGTTGAATAATTTTCTCTATAGTCAAATCGTATATTGTTAGCGAAATATTTGCAATAATAATTAAAATCTAATAATTACAATCCAATATAAGTATACTAAACTATAGTATTGTACTTCAAGTACTATATACTCGTGTAATTATATTTTCTATAAAATTTCGATTATACAGATAGTACTAAAAGTTTTTGAATCCAAAGAAATTGGACTCAATTCTGAATATTAGAAATTTCTTTAGAAATTTTTGCCTAAAAAGTTGAGAACTTTTTTGTGCTTTTTGAAATCTGAACAAAAAGGGTCTCTAGTATATTTTAATATAATTCTAAACATACAGCATTTATAAAAAAACTTGGTAAGTACAAGTACAAGACATAGGTTCAGAATTCAGAGTACTTGACATAGTTCTTGAAGAAATTTTTTTGAGGATTTTGAGAGGAGCTTGAGAGACTGAAAAGGTCAATAAGTACTTGAAATAAAAATCATTATTTTGTTTACGATTTTTGAGGAAAAGCACGTTTAGCCCATAAAAATAAAATGCTCAAAAATACAGTAGTAGTAGATACTAAGATAGTAGTATACTAGATATGAGAAATAAGATAAGATTTACTTTTATGATATAAACAAATTAGATTATCAGTTTTATTAGATTGATTTATATTTAAAATTACTTTTTTTTGGTCTTTTTAATAGGAGAATACTCGTGTCTAAAAGGTAAATTTATCAATTTTTTGCTATTACCAGGATCCTTGATATATTCAGATACTTTTCTGAGGATTTCAGACCTCTAGGTCAACCTTAAAAACCCATTTTTTGAAATATTATACAATTTTTTGTATACAAAAACGGTTGATTTTTAATCTCATGTCTATTTTGGTTGAATTTACCCCTATTTTGGTCTAGGAAGATCTAAATATAGGGGTAAATTCAACCCCTATTTTGATTGAATTCAAGCATCTTATCCAAAATAGAAATAAGATGTTTGAAATTGACCTAAAAATATGAAATAGTCTCCTAAAAAGCCTCTCATAATTTTGATCAAATTCCTTGAAATTTCATAAATTTTGATTTTTGTAGTTTTACTAATATTCAACCGAGATCGAGCCTTTTACTTCACAACTGTTTTTATACCAGGTAAGTACCTTACCTTATATCTTGAAAGTACGCGAAATTTTATAAAATTTTGACTTTTTTTTAAATTTTTTAGATATAATACTCGTCACATCATCGTTCATAACCTTTTGGTTAGAATGGAATGCGGTATGACAGGAAAAAAAGAGACAAAAATGGCATTTTTTGAAAAATTTTGTAATTTATTAATTGTAGGTTCCTGCTCGAATAATGTTAGGAGTAACAAGTAAGATTTGTCTAAAATGACTTTTTTTTTTAATTTTGAGAAAAAAATCCTAATTTCATGTGTTTTCCAGCTATGCTCAATTTTTTCACAACTAGGTAAGTAATGATAATGATATTTTATAAAAATATGCAAATTTAAGTAAATGACTTTCTCCTATAGAGAAAGTGTATGTAATTAATCATTTTTTTCAAGAATACTTTGAAAACTTTAAGAAAGCTATAAAAAATTAGAGAATTTTTGTTTAAAAATTGGATTTTTTTAAGTAACGGATTTCGTTCGACACTTCCGGTCGTTTCAAATCTCACAGCTATGAATATTTGGGATGGGTTCTCCATGTAAGTATATGCAATTTAAGTACCCACTGGCCAAAAACTGACTGGTCCAAAATAAATACCGCCCTGTCTAAATTATAAATGCCACTAAAATCAGCTCAAAATATAAATTTTGGATATTATTTCACAATTTCCTTAATATTTAATAGCATTTTATAGAAAAAATTACATTATAGAGCCCGCAAAATTTTCTAATACATATATACCTAGGTAGAATACTGATATTTTTGCAAGTTCTAGATTTATTTTTTTCTGTCAAATGATGCAAAATATTAAGGAAAGCGCTTAGGTAATAGAATTCGAAATTTATATTTTGAGCTAATTCTACTATAGTTTAGTAGATTCGGTATTTATTTTGAACCAGTCGGTATTTGTAATATTAATTAGACAACTTTTCATATCTTTAAATAATTACTTAATTTGTTAAAATTTGGTCGAAAAAACATCATATTTAGAATATTTATGACAAAAATTCGACATGGATTTTTTAATCTAGAATTTTAAGTTTTCTATTCAAGTATTTAAAAAATTTTACAAGACGGCGTTTGATGTTTAAAAATTGAAAAATTGCTTCAATTTTATTTTAAGTTAAGTCAGCTTCCCTTTTTTATACTCCGGAAATTCTAATTTAGATTCTAATTCTAATTGCTAATTTAGGTTACTGCTTGTAGTACCTACAATATTATTAAGAATTCTAGGTTTTACAGATTAGGATATTAGTTTAATGAGAGTTAAGACTTGAATGATCATGTTATTTTTCTTTTTCCTTTTAATACAAGATTAGTGGCAAGAAAATTTATATTTGACCTATATTTGAAGTAAAATTTAAATTTTACAAGGGCCCTTTTATCAAAAATTCCCTTCAATTGCCATCTTTATCTGTTTTTTAAGCTAATTTTCTAATATTTTCTTGAATTTTTGAATGATTTTATACAATAAATGTTAAAAACACGTTTTGAAGAGAATTTTTCTTTAGGAAAAGTTCATTTTCCGGTAAAAAAAAAAGTCGCTTTTATTGAAGATTATTTACTTTTAGACATTAAGAACCTTACTTGTATAGATCCTTGTATATATTTTAGAAATTTTTCTAAAAGTTGTGATTTTTGTATAGGTTTTTTATATACGCATCTCTGCTCGAGTTTGTGGTTGTGAATTATATCGGAAGGAAGAGAGCGGGCAGACCCGCGGACTCAATCACACATCCAACAAATTCGACCTCAGCCGCTCAGGTACTTTACAGATTACAAAAACAAATCTTGTAATTTATTTGAATATTAAAATTTTACTAAAAAAAACTCTTAATTTTCGCTTATCAACACCTGTAACACTTGTACATATAAATAACACGAGACAAAAAAAATTACCCAAAAATACAATTTGGGCCGAGTTTTTGATGTTTTTTTGGGACTAACTGTTGTGTAGGTGGCTGGGAGTGGGAAAATGGAGGGTGGAAGTCCAGTTGGTGGAACAAGTGGTCTGGAAGTGGTCGCCTGTCTTCAACATGGTCCCAATCCTTGCACCCACCCAGCTAACAGCTGCAGCCAATCACCCGGAGTAATCACTCTATCACTTTTTCATTTTTTTTGACACTCTTAATGTGCTTTTAATGTTTCCTCGAATGTGCTGGAAAAGGCTGGAAATTTGCTTGAATTTTGCTATAAGAACACTTGGACATTTTGAAATTACCATTTTTGAAAGGGGTGTCCTGGATTTGTGCATAAGAAGTGCTAATACCTTGTTCGCAGCTTTTGTAGTGCTATATTGACGCAAAATTTATCTCAAAACTCGATTTTGAAAAGGATTTGATCAAATTCCACTGCAAACAGCTAATTGAAGCGGGAATATTCGAAAATCATAAAAAAATCTTTTTATTTCACTATTTCAGTCAGTTTTTTATGATTTTTGAATATTCCCGCATCAGTTTTGGAGCTGTTTGGAGCGGAATTTGCCAAAATCATTATCAAAATTGATTTTTGGGCTAAATTTTTCGAAGCTGTGAACAAGGTACAGATATTCCTATGCACAAATCCCGGGTCACGGACCCCCCTTTTTTGAACTGAAATAATTACTTTTGACCTTTTGAGTCAACTGAAACTGGTCCAAAATATAAATATTACATAAATATAAATTTTGGATTCTATTTCACACTTTTCTTTAATATTTTGGAGCTTTTGACATAGAAAAAAAATAACCTAGAGCCCGCAAAATTTCATATATTTTGCGGGTACAGATATTTTACCAATATTTTGTAGCTTCTAGATTATCTTTTTTAATGCCAATAGCTGCATAATATTAAGAAAAGTGTGGAATAGATTCAAAAATTTCAATTTTGGGCAAATTCTTAATTTCGACCTATATGTACAGGTATTTATTTCTTTTGGACCAATCGATATACAATATCTCAATTATGTATTAGATGTATTTTGTTAAAATTGAGTCCAAAAAACATCTTATATTTAAGAATATTGGTGACCAAACATTAAACATACACTAGATATGTACATACCTATCTAGAATTTAAGTTTTCTATTCAAGTATTTTAATAATTTTTATAATTTTTTATTTGATGTTTAAAAATCGAAATTGACTTCAATTTTGTTTCAAGTTATTAAATCCATTGTATATCTATTAGATACATCTAAATAAACAGATTAAAATCTCAATTTCGCAAATTACTAAGTACTTACTATACTATCTGTTAAATTAAAGCTAAAAACTGGTTTTTCCGAGCTAAATTATATGAATGTGTACGAATAATATCTATACTAATAGCTAAAATCTAAAATGATTTGAACATGGTTACATTTATGGCTTATTATGTTTTGTGTAAAATAAAAATGAAATGTCAAAATTGTTCAATTGTTCTTATGCAAGTGTGCTGCACTCAATCCCAAGGGCTCTTTTAATGTCTACCTTATGTGGAAATTTTTAAATGTCATTTA
Organism: Nanhermannia cf. coronata Gr-Ori-00579; assembly: GCA_034699045.1. Lineage (NCBI taxonomy): Eukaryota > Metazoa > Arthropoda > Arachnida > Sarcoptiformes > Nanhermanniidae > Nanhermannia > Nanhermannia cf. coronata Gr-Ori-00579. Next base: position 9,102 of record JAQIXA010003332.1, read on the forward strand.
TATGTATAATGCATACTGTAAATCTTGAAATGTCTATTAATATATTATAGTAGCTTTCATATATGTAGTACTATATAGGAAGGGTACTTACATAGTGAACTACCTATTTAATATGTAGCATTTTGATCATAAATCTCTCTTGATTAATTGCATTTTCAGAAAAAAAAAATTTAGATCTTAACAATGCATTGCATTGCAGATGATTTATATTTCTGCTATTGCTTCTGTTTGGGTAAATTGAAAAAATCTTGAAATTTGTTAGTTTGAATTTTGGACGGAATTTTGAAATTTCTACCAATTATTATCAGTAGTAGGGTACTATTGAGCTCTATGACCGCATTTTACCCAAGTACCCTATCATACTCTTCAAAATATAGTCCTAGTCCTAGTCCTATGTAGGTACTTAAAGAATAGAAAAATGATATTGTAAGAAAAGTACCTACAATCTACAGAAAAGTATTTCTTTAGTTTTAGAATTTGAAAAGCAATTATTTACGGCATTTGATATTTAGAAATTAGAACAAACTCTATTTACTTATTTTAGCAGTATTTAGTATTACTGTATAGATATGTAACTGCATCCTGATCCTGTTATCGACATTATGTGTTTTTTTGTATTTTTGATCACTTTGATGTGTTTTGAAAATGCTTTTTATGTCAATTCTTGCTCTTATCTTAAAATTCTCAAAAAAAATTTTGTGAAAAAAATGAATTCTAAAAATATTTCAATTTTTATACAGACTTTAAGAAGAAGATTAATCGAAAATCCCATTCGAGTGGCAAAAAAGATAGGTAATGCAAAATTAGGTACCCAAAATAAAGATTCTGTATAGGTAAAACTAGTACAGTGTAGGTACTAGATATATTCCAAAAATAAATTTTATTCAAAAAAATTTCATATATTTATTATGCATATTTTTCAGATGTGATTTCTCGAGCTGTATTTCCGGTCGCCTACTTTTCTTTCCTTATTTTCTTTTTCGTGAAACACAAAGCATTTGTATGAGATTACCTGTCTCTTGACTTGGAATTTTAAATACATTGAAATCTCTCTCAAAAAAAACCATCAAAACCATCATCAGTATTTCACGTCTGAGTTGACACTCAAAATTTCAAAATTTTGCAAAGAATTTACCCATCAAATCAAGTGTATATAGATAGCGGATTTTGAAGGAAATTGAAATTATTTTGGGATTCAATCCAGACGAGAATATATATGCAAATTGTTACAAAAACTTAAAAGATCTTCAAGTGAGAAAAATACCATCAGACAGAGAATTAATTGAGGAAACACCGGTGAATAAAATGCTCAAAAAAGTCATTTTTTATATTGAAAAATGACATTTGATATGACAAAATACTCTCACTGCTCAACAATTGATATACTGCTTACTACGTAATAAAGAGATTTCTATGAGAAAATATTTAAAATTCTACTCAATAAAGTCAAGAGACAAAGTCGGAAAAAACTTTTTCGAAAACATCAAAATTTTTACAACAAACACATCATCTATAATTCTAATTTATTAAATTTTTTTGTAAATTATTTTAACTTTATTTAACTTATTTACTACTAATACCTACACTCTAACTTCCAAGGCAAGACATGTGTCTAGACAGCTAGCCGTATAATATAGTTTTTAGAAATAATATAGCATTATTATAATATAACTATATTTTAAATTTTTCTAAAACCATATTTTTAGAAAAACAGCTAGCTGCCTAGACATCTGTCTGGCCTTGGAAGTTAGAGTGTAGGTATTAGTACTACGGCAGATACTATATAGGGTATATAGTGGATTTGATAAGATTTTATTTTTGAAAAATGTGAATCGATCAAATTTTTTAAAGGTTTTAGATCGAGGGATCAAATTTGTAACACCCTGTATTGTTTTAGAAAAAGTAACTTTCTATCTATAATTCTAATTACTATTACCAAAGTCAAATTGAAAATTTAGTTTAGTCTTGTCATTAATTAGTCTATGAAATAATTCTAAATTCTAAAATTTTTAAACCTTAATCAATATATATCAGAAGGCTTTGAATACTTGATACTAGTGTATAATGTATAATTAGATTTGTAATTTGTAGAAATTCTCAAAAATAACCTTTTTTTTGCCAATCTATTGTACTAGTGTAGAGTGTAGATATGCAATTTGGTTATTAGTATTTAGATATGGTTAAAATAATGGTGAAAAAAAAAATCTTTCCAATTTTAATAATTACCTATAATATAATCGTAAATTGTGATATGCTAATTACATTACAATTACAATACAAGTTGAAAATTTTGGAAATTTTCCAAATGTATCTATTAACCTTTAAGATTCTAGTCATTTAATTATTATCGTATTTGTGTAATATAAGTAGTAGGGTACCTATTGTCTTGAATTTTTGTAAAGGACCTGTCACAAAAGTGATTCAAAAATGGCTTTTCCGAATTTTTTCAATTATCTAGTATACATACATATACTAGTATATGAACCTTTGATATATCGGTATTATTTGTATCTTGTAACACAAATTCAAAATATTCAAAAAATTTGTCAATTTGAAATTTTTCAAATGCTATTTAAAGATTTAAGTTCATAATGAACCTATTTAAATTATTTAAAAAACCTGTTTTCTTCCAGGATATCTGTTTTATATCATTCTACTCGCATATTCTTAAATAATTATTGATAATTTATGGGTTTTTTTACGGCAAATGTAGAAGAACATCTAATCTTTAAATTAAATTATCGAATTTTAGGTACTTAAGATTACATTCGGATTTATTTTACCAAAATTTGATTTTTTCTAACAAGGGCCATTTTTGTATGACTTTTGTGACAGATCCTTTACATTATATGTATCTGTATTACCTAGTGGTGTAATAAGTAATTAATTAGATTTTAGATTTTAGAGCAAAGGTTATAACATCGAAATTATAAATAATTAAAATAATTAAGTCTATCTATACTGTATCGTATCTATTAGATAATAATTAATTACACAAGTATCTTATAATTACAAAACATACCTACATATGTTACCTTTAAAAACTAAAAATGAAGGTGCCAATTTTGAATTTTGGTGAAATAAAGTATCTTAAACTAAATAAATGTTATAATAAATTAAGGTAGATAGCTAGTCAAAATGTAGACAAATAAAGTTTATAATATAAGCTCAAAAATACAAAAATTAATAAAAGTATGTAGTAGTCTATATCCTGTTAAAATTTTAATAATTATAATCTAATTACTATTTAGAATGCAGGATCAAAAAAATGATACTCACTTAAATAATGTAAATAAGAATCTATTTAAAAAAAAGAGATTTTATCGCACTACTTATGTACTACAAATAATATACAAATAAATGTTTTATCTTTAATATATCCAAGTTTAATAAGCTAATCTAAGGTACTATATACTGTTAAGTAATGTAAAAATGTAAAAATAGATAGTCTATTCATTGAATTCAGCTCAGAAAATCCCGATTTACGTCTCAATTTTATAAAAAAAACCTGGCTAATATAGCATTAAGGAAAATTTGATTTCCCAGTTTTCAGATTGCAAAACTGAAGCCAAAATTTGACTTTTTGTCAAAATTTGTCAAAATTTGTTAACCTTTTTGTCAAAATTTGACTGAGCATCCAAAATTGAAGCCAAAATTTGACTTTTTGTCAAAATTTGTCAACCTTTTTATCAAAATTTGACTTCTGAACATCCAAAATTGAAGCCAAAATTTGAGTTTTCAGAGCTGAATAGATGAAATAGACCTTTCCTTTTTAATATTTGAAATGAACTGGAAAATCTGGAAAATCAAAATTGGGCAAATTTTAGAATGAAATCCAGTATTTGGATTAAAGGAAGGGATTTTTGGTTTTTTGGAAATTTTGATAATTTTAGAAATTTTGGAAATTCTACCTCTCTAAAATGAGATTAATTTTATGAAATAGCTAGATCTAAAGATTGAAAACTAAAGTAGGTAAAATTAAGGTAAATATTTAATTTGTGATTTCGACAATTTTTACTTAAAACTTGAAAAAATATGCTAATATATACTACTAAATACATATTTGTATAGGTCTATTAAATATATACTTGTTAAAGTCTATAAGGACCATTTTTTATAAAAGAGATCATCATACATATTTCAATTAAAGTACTTTTTCTGCCATTTTTTTCTCTAATAAGTATACATACATTATACATAAATAATATACCTAGGTACTGTAAAAAATCCAAAATTTGTAAAAATTCTCCAATGATGCCTATAAATTTTTTGAGATTTTTGAGAAATCACAATTTTTCATTTCTATCTAACTGTACCTTAAACCTTTATAAATATAATAATAAGATAAGCACTGAAAGCCAACTTTTCAAAATCGAATTATCCACAAAAATGTATCTAAAATTTGTAATAGTTATAAGTATATATCCTCAAATTATATTTGCACTTAAATATATGTGACATTGTATTGTAAAGCACACCTGAATATTATGTAATATATTTAATTATAATAGTGTTAGTTATGGATATGCTAAGCAGATTAAAGGGCCCAAAAAAACTATAAAAAATACAATTATCTACAATATATGGTATAATAATCGAAATTGAATCTTGTATACATTCATATAAGAAAAATAGCAATCTAGATATTCGATAGATATATAAAGTAGAGTATAGTCAAAAATGTAATAATTAAATCTAAGATACTAATTATATAACTAACGATAAATGTAATTAAAAATTAAAAATTGTAATTACATTAGGCATAAAGGTGCCTTTTCTATAAAAAAAGCCCTTTAGAATACCCATTTAGACACATATATGTATTCGTAGAATATCCAGAAAATTATGATTTTTTACTTGGAATTGTAATAGTTTAGCCATACTACTCGTATTTAGTAATTAATTAATTTGTTAAAAAAGTTGGATATTGAATATTGATCTTGGACAACAGTTTACATACTCAAATTACCAATATTTATAATAATTAAGTAGATATTTAGGTACTATATAAATAAGGTAATAATTGAAATAAAAAGTAGATTATAAAATGATTAGTAGGTATATAATTGTAAAATTGTATTGTTTTATTGTGGCAAGATTTGATGTAAAACGGATATGTTATTAAAATGAATAAAATAAATATTTAAATTATGTTAAATTATGTTATGTACCAAACAAAGGGTGACGCCTAACTTTTTTGTATATTTTAGGTTTTTTCCTTTATAAGATTACAAAGCCCGCTACACACTAGGTAAAGGGCTATATGATTAAAATAAAACTATTTGGTCCTAAAATTGACC
>JAQIXA010003333.1:0-14397 GCA_034699045.1 Nanhermannia cf. coronata Gr-Ori-00579
TCGTTAGCACAGTGGCAGTGCGTCTGTCTTGTAAACAGAAGGTCACGAGTTCAATTCTCGTACGAGCCTCATTTTTGCTCAATTTTTGCTCAATTTTTCAGTATTTTAGTAACTAAAATACTCAATTTTTTGCCATATTTTTGTAGATTTTCGTAATTTTTTCGACTTTTTTGTATCCTATATCAAATTTACGAGTATTAAATAGAAATTTAATGAGCATAAAAGTTTTCTAAACCGATTTTTACACGAAAACATCCTGCAAAACTCTAAATTTTGACACTTTCTACAAGAAACTTGAGCTTTTTTTGTGTAATTTTTAATATTTTTGGCAAATTCCTATCTTTATATGATTTCTGAAATGCTAATAAAAATTAAGTTTTTGAAATCTTTAGGGTACTTTTTACAATTGAACTAATAATTGATTTTTCCTTACTTTTCGGCAAAATTTCGGTAATTTTTTTAAATTTTTAGCCAATTTTTACAAAAATTGCAAAAATATCGTAGATACTTTAAGTCTGTACTCGTGGTGTACAAGATTCTGGCAAAAATTTTGACCTAAGGTATTCGTGAATTTTTCCATTTTTTGACAAATACTATCTGATATAATTTTAATCATAAGCACTCTTTAAATTCAATTCCTATTTTTCTATACATTTTGAACTTTTTCAATTCGAAATTTCCCAGCTTTTTAGTCAAAATTTCCTTGATTTTTCTAAAAGATTATTGGAAATTAAACCTCATATATAAATGCCAGAAAATTTACAAAAATTAGTTTAGAATTGTGTTAGATTGACAATTGGCAATTGGCTAAAGAATTCCAAACTGAATTTTATGAAATTTACAAAAGTTTTATTGATTTTCCGATAAAGATTACAGAAATTCAAAATTTTTATAGTTCAAGTTATAGAATACCAAAATAAAGGATATCTTCGGGTTATACCTAGGTTTAACATGAAAAGGCCTGAAAGATCCTTTATTTTTTAGTAATCAATTTGATCGTAAAATTTTTGTAAAAATTTCAACGTAAAAATTTCAAATTCAATAGGGAATACTCAAGTTTTATTCTTGCCAAACTAATTTTGAAATTTTCAATTTTTGCAATCTATTTAATCGAAAAAATCGATAAAGTTTTGACTAAAAAAGCTGGAAATTTTTGAATTGAAATTTAAAAAAAATTACATTCAACAACAGCAGCCAATTGAAGAAGTGTGATTTCATCCAGGACATTTTGCCTGGTTGCCGTTGTCACATTTTGACAAAATGGGACATCAAGTGGCATACATTTGCCATTTAATGCAATATCTCCATTAGAATTGGCTCGATTTGATCCATTTTTTGGATATTTTCTTTCTTGACCTGTTGACCCAATGTTAATAATACTAGTACTTGGTGGTTGAGCATGATGATGTGGATTATTTTTGACATTTTTGAAACTTGGAATCGTCGAAGTTTCTTCGGGTCTTTCGGTATTTACGGTTTTATACTCGGTTCCTTTTCGTAGGTTTTTCTCTGATTCTGTTGGACTTTGATCGGTCGAAAAATCTTCATTTACAACAAGGTTAGGCGAGGGTTCTTTTGAGGTCAGATTTGGATTTGAACCTGAGACATAAGTCCGCTCTGTTGAGGGCAGGTATAGAAAGGCCATGCTTCGTTCTACAAAAAATCGAAATTTTTAAGAAAATGCGATAAAATTTTCACAAAAATTCAAACTAATATTATTTAACTGCAGATTTAAGTCAGATTTGGCAAATTTGCGAGCAAAAATTTGCCAAAATTTGCCAAAATATAATTTACTAACCTTGAATTTCTAATGAATCTTCATCAACAGTGATATTCCCATTCAAAATACCGTTAGACTAAAATTAAAACAGCAATTAAGGATAAGACCCTAACTTTTAAGATCATTTAACTATCATATATTATAGTGGTCTCAAATTTTGAAACTCTAGATTTCATAATATCAAATGCACAAAAACTAGGATTTCAAATCAAAAATTGAGTTAAGAAAACCTCTATTAGGTAGGTAAGAAATTGATCAAAATTTTGAAATAAAGCGAATACTATGTAATGAATACGATATAGAAAATTTAGTAAAATTTAATAAAATGGAAAAATTAGGAAATTTTTAAATGTTTTAATAAAATTTTGAGAAAATTACATTTCGGATGGCATCAGCTAAAACGATAAAGAGATCTCCAGCATCGATTCGTATCCTATGAGTGTCGACATGGATATTGAAGAAGACAGTTAGGGGACCATTCTCCACTCTACAAAAATTGCATAAATTTTTGTAAAAAAATTGAAATTTTTGAAAATTTTGTGAATTTACCCATCAAAGGCGAGTATTTCAGAGCCGAGGAATGCGTTTTTGACGAGACTTTGAGAGTAGAGTGAGTCGATGATATTTTTGTAGACGAGGGATCGATCTCTGTAGAGATTGGACTCGTGATTTGTCAGAGAATCCGTAAATTTGTCACCTTTTGTGATTGTAATAGAGCCTAAAAAACCATAAAAAACATTATAAATATCAATAAAATAGAATCTATAAATGCATATATAGGAGTAAATTCAACCAAAATAGGGATGAGATTAAATTTAAGTTATAGATATACAGGGGTTGATTAAGGATAGTTTGGACTTTTTTGAATTTGGACAGTCTGCTTTGAAACAGTTGATATTTTGACATGAGATTTTGATGTCATAATTTAGAAATAGCCAAGATATTCAGGTGAGGCTGTCGAAATTTCGAAAATGTTTCCAAAATATCCTAATATAAATCTTCAAAGAATATCTTCGGTTTCAAATGGGCCTTTATATCAGGTTTTACATAATAAAGACCCAGATTTTGAAAATGTCATTTACCAGTCATTTATCATTTACCAGAAAATCGACTGGTGGTCCCAAGAATAGCAAAATAATTTTAAAGATTGTACTGGACACTCTGCTGGTACAATTAATAACCAACTAAAGAGTAGTTAATTAAAACCTAGTTTCTAATGTCTTGAAACAGCAATAACTTTCAATAAAATTTTTAATTTTAGCTATATATCTGTAAATTAGATTATTGGCCATTTTAAATTTTAAAATTCAAAATTGGCCAAATTATTTTCAATTAGATGGTCTCTCTCCATACCTGCTGTGGCAAACTTTTAAAAAAATTTACGAAGGAATTTCAGGGAACCTGAATTCGATTTATTTTTGAAATTCCAGGTTTTTTTTTAAAAAAAAACCTGAAATTCGTGTTTTGATGATGATCTTTTTTAAACCAATGGTGGTTAAATTCGAATTCTCCGTCATCATAAACTCTGAGGATCATCAAAATCCGAATTCCAGGTTTTTTTTTAAAAAAAAAACCTGGAATTTCAAAAATAAATCGAATTCAGGTTCCCTGAAATTCCCTCGTAAATTTTTTTAAAAGTTTGCCACAGCAGGTATGTCTTTCTCAAATGTAGTTTATGTTCCTATAATTTAATTAATTAAAGTTTTATTTCAAGTTAATTTTTATACGAGCTAAGCAAGCGATTACTATTCAAATTTCCTTTCATTATGTCCGTCTGTTTGTCGAGTAGATCAAAAACTACTGGATTGATTTTGAATCAAACCCGTATAGGATCTAGTTGTGCCATTTCGATAAAAATTTACTTTTGGCCCACATTGTTTGATTAAACATACTTATAATTGATACTCAACGCTCGCACAACTAATAGCTAACTAAAGAGTAGTTAATTAAATCCTAGTAAATAATTACCTATATAATTATATTTAATTAGCATATACAGATTAGATAGACTTTTTTTTATAAATTTATAACAAACCTCTGAACAATTGCTCCATGGCAGGGGTAAGACTTAAGAATTGATCTAAAAAACAAACAAACAAACAAACAAACAAAATTATATAAAATCCATTTTAAACACATTGAATAATAACAGATTACAGATTATACTTTCTTATTATCAATTCATTGTATGATACAATTGCTTTATTTACACATTCTGAGAATTTTTTTCATAAAAATATAGAGCTAATTTAGGGTGAAAAATTACGTTTAAAAGTATCTGTACCTTAGCTGGTGGTCTTTATAAAAAATTTGAATTTACAATCTTACGAGCTTTTATATATGGGTAGTTTAAGGGGAAAGTTTTTGAAAAATTTGAATTCATCAATTATAAATTTGGGCGCATTGTACTATACTATGTATAAGAATATTTACCAGATCTAAATTTTTTAAGTTTTTTTCGAGATGATATCGATAGATTTTGATCTTTACTGATTAAAGTATGGTTTAGTAAATTTTTTAAAAATAAAATTACTGTTTATCATCTGAAAACCACAAAATTCTTGTGCTTTCTAACTCAACCTGAACTTGTGCACAAGTGCCTACTTTTTTGTAGCTTATTTGTAGTTTTAATATTTAAAATAGAGGATCGAGAACTTATAAGAATCACAAAATCATCTTTAAAAGCTTAAAAATTCGAATTTAGGAGGAATTTTTGATTAAATGGAAATAAATTCTAAACCAAAAGTTTAAAAAGGGGGTCTGGGATTTGTGCATTAGAAATGCCAATATCTTGTTCACAGCTTTTGTAGTGCTATATCGACGCAAAATTTTGCCCAAAACTCGATTTTGATAATCATTTTGGAAAATTTCTCTCCAAACAGCTTCAAACTGAAGCAGGAATAATAGAAATCATCAAAAATCCTTATATTTCACTATTTCAGTCAGTTTTTTGATGCTTTTCGAATATTCCCGTTTCAGTTTTGGAGCTGTTTGCAGCGGAATTTGACGAAATCACTATCAAAATCGAGTTTTAGGCTAAATTTTGCGTGGATATTGCACTACAAAAGCTGTGAACAAGGTATTGGCATTTCAAATGCACAAATCCCGGTCCCCCCTTTCAAATATCGATGTAAAAAAAATCTTTAAAAGGAACTTGATCGAATTATAAAGGATATCTTCGGGTTACAATGGGCTTTCTGGCCTTTATATGGAGTTTAACATGGAAAGGCCTGAAAGCCGAAGAGATCCTTTCAATAAAAAACTCAATTTTTGAAATTTTGATTTTTTTTCTAGAAATGAAATAAGGTATTTTAAAATGCCATTTTGTAAAATTTTGTAATTTTTTTGATCCAAATTTTATTAAAGATAGTTTTTCTTCGCATAGGTACGTGTATTTATTGCTTTTTTCATATTTCATATTAAATTTATGTAGAGCATGTCAAAAAATGACTGAAATATAAGGATTTTTGATAATTTTCGAATATTCCTGTTTCAGTTTTGGAGCTGTTAAGAGCGGAATTTGCCAAAATGATTATCATAATCGAGTATTGGGCTAAATTTTGCGTCGATTACAAAAGCTGTGAATGTGAAACAAGGTATTGGCATTTCCTATGTACAAATCCAGTGGACCCACCTCTAATTTTAAACACATAATTTAGATATTGGACTAATAAATGCCCGAGGATTTGTATTTTCGCATTATTTAAGTTTATTCATTCTTGTAAAGGATATCTTTGGGTCATAATGAGCTTTTGAGCCTTTATATGAGGCTTAATATGGTAAAGGTCTAAAAACCAAATAAATCATCCTAAGTCCTACTTTTTACTTTTTTCCACAAAAATTTGTTTATTTTTTAAGTTAAAAAATGCTCGGATATTTCGTTTTCGTATTCTTTACATACCAGCTACTTAAGCTGGTAGCTTATTATATTATAGACTCTTTTTGAGCTTGAAATTTGAAAACTTACATCCAAAGTAAATTCCGGCAGCGGCGCCAAGGCCTACAAAAAGTACGGCTACGAGGACACAGGCACACCATTTCCTGTGGAATCGAAAACGGCGGGAAACATGAAGGTCTGAGTCTGTTGATGAGGTCGAGTCTGATGAGGAAATTGGCGGGAAAATTCGACTCAACTGAGGAAACCCTCCTCCATACTGAAATTTAAAAAAACTTGTTAAAAACACCAAAAAACCTGTCATATAAGTACTATATAGGGACTTATCAAGAGCTAGAGTTAATAAAATTAAAATTAATAAAATGAACCTTTAATTTTTTTTAAATAAAAACCATTTAGGTAAAAATTTCTACAAAATTTCACAAATTTTAATTTAAAGATGTTTGTTTTGGATACTCTTGGTTTATTTTTCAATTAGAAATTCTAGTTTTAGACAAATTTGATTACATCATCACATAACGAAATCCAGGATTTCGAAATTGAAATTCAAGAGTAACTACACTACCTTCCTCTATCAAGAAAGAGTATTTTAAAATTTTAATAACACAGAGTATATATAAAAGTACCTATATCTATCGTTCACAAAATGCAAATGATATTTTTATCGCTCAATTTTCAATTTGAAATCCTAGTTTTAGTCCATTTGATTACCCCTACAGTATACTATATCTAGGATTTCAAAATTGGAATTAGAGATAAGAATATCCTATCAATTTAAAAAAATAAAGCTGTTTTTTGGCAAATATTAGATTTCAATAGGATTTTTTTCTATTAGGAAGAATACTAATAAGAATAAGGCTTTGAGTTGGGTTAAGGATATTTGTGTATATAAATTCTTAAAATTATATTTCTGCATTACCTATAGTATCTAAAAGTATCTCTAACTTAAAGCTGAAATCCTAAATTTTCTAATTTTTTTTAGATGTCTGATCCATAGAATATGCTTTGTAAGTACACTCTAAGACTGTAAGTTAAATAAGATTTTTTTGTTTTAAAATGAAATTTTGTCTATTTTAAAGACTTTTCTCAAGTCTTTTCAAGTTGACATTTATTTAGAGGTCAATCTTTAGCTTTTTTTGTGGAAATCAGCCTCTAAAAAATTGCAAAAAATAAGAACAATCGATTTTACTTTCAAATCTGAACTTTACAGGTTCAAAATTGAAATCCATATAACCCTTAATTAAGCAGTAGTATCTATGTACTATAATGGTAGGAAATGAAATCAAACTCACACATTGTTCGAGGGTAAATAAAAAATGATGAGCTTCAATGATTTTTTATATTTTTTCTATTTTTTGTGCAAAAAAAAGGCCATTTATGACCGCCTACGAGCCTACTTAAGCTCGTAGATTTACTAGCCCTCGATTTGGCACATAAGTAAATACAAAAATACAATGGGCCAAATAGGACAATTAAATTCTAAGGAATTTTCAAACCCACAAAAAAAACCAAAAATACAGTAGGATTTACTATATCTATACCTGTACTTATACAGGGTATTTTGGTATCAAAAAGGGCACAATTTTTGGTTTTTTTTTCTTGAAGATTTGCATAATATGATCAAAGGCATTTAGCTCGCATCATTCTAAAGGAAATTTATTTAGATCTTCCTATTTACAAAATTAAAAATTGAAGGCTCTTTATTTTGGAAATGGTTTTTTATCATAAAATTTGACTATTTTTTCAAGTTTGAAAAGCCTATGGATTACCACTTTAACTAAAGAATTAAATTTAGTTCCAGTCCCTATTTTGGCTGAATTTAACCCTATATTTTTGGTCGAATTATACCCCTCCGCGGGTAAGAAATTAACCCAAAATTATTTTTAGTTTAGTTTAGTTTAAGTTGATTAGATTTAAATAGTTTTTGAGTTAATTTCCTTACAGTTAGACCAAAAATATAGGGGTAAATTCAACCAAAATAGGAATGAGATTAAATCGAAGCCTTAATTATTTATTTTTTAGTATTGTTAACAGAGGATCCTAAACTAAATCAAATTTTTTGTAGTCGAAATTAGCAAATAAAATCGAGTTTGGTATTATGTACAAATTTTATTTTTTTAAGATTTTTTGAAAAATTTTGATATTTAGAGAAGAGATACATACTCCGTAGATAGCTGGACAAATTTTATGAAATTTTTTATCAGTTAAGTACCTCCTTTTGGATGAATCCGTTGATATTTTGACATTAAAGGATATATTAGGCCTTCAGGCCTTTGTCTTGTTAAACTTCATCTAAAGGCTAGAGAGCCCATTCTAAACCGATGATTCCTTTTAGATGTAAAAAATTTCTTAAAAATGCAGATTCTGCTCGATTTTTGGATTATTTCTCTGATAAATAGCCTTTAAAGATCGAAATTAATCGAGTTTTCGAAATTTTAAACATGACTATAAGCAAAGATATTCAAAATGAGCTAATGATTTACAGATATACATTCATTTTTAGAGCTGAATCCCATCTAAATTTTGAGATTCTTTTTGGTAAAAATTGCAGAAATTTCGAGCTTTTCGTTTTTTTGAGCATTTTTTTAGAGAATAATGATGTGTTAGTTAATTCAATTGATCCGCTATTTATATACTTGTACTACTAGTACCCTACTGCTAATACTATATGTTTAAAAGTGTATTTTAAATGTAGGTCAACTTTAATAAAATAGTAGTATTAAATATCTGTAGTATACTTTGTAGCACATTTTTAAATACACTTATTTACGAGGCAGGTGTTTTTTCCCCATGGTTAGCTAGACCTCAGTCAGCTATGCATCTTCAGACTACAGACTGACACTGGCAAGTAACCTCACCAAAATGTCAATAAAATCACATATTTATGATAAAGTCAGTCACAGGTTACAATCCCAAATCTCAAATTTTGAGAATTTCATACCTTAGGTACTTTTATCACCAAAAGTTTCAAAAATTATACCTACTTAAATCACCAATTTTTTTCAAAATTTTGATTTTGAAAAAATCAGGAAAAACAAGAAATAGATCTTGAAGATTTAAGATTTTCAAGAATCTGATTTAAAGTTATCTCTAATTTGTTTGAGTTTTACACCCCTACTACATGAATGGGTCATATAAAACTAGGATTTCAAATTGAAAATTGAGAAAAAAAATTGTGAACCCAAACTTCAAACAGGGATCTTAAATCTTAACTTAAAATTATTGAAATTTTGTACAAGTTAAATTTAAATGGTTTTTATTTTTAAAATATATCCCCTGTATGAAATTAACGCTAAATTTTTTTGAAATCCTAACCTAACCTAAACTAAATTTTAAAATTTTGTGTTAGCATACAGAGGTAAATTTCGACCAATAATATAGGGGAAAATTCAACCAAAACAGGGATGAAATTAAACTTTTAAAGTCTTTTTTAACTAAAAAAAAGTATTCAAATTGTTCAAAAAGGATTTAGAAATCTACTTGAAAGTCATCAAAATTTGGTTCAAAATGAGTCAAAATTTGGGCCTGAATGACACATTTATGCCTTTTTTGGGAAAGATTCTACCAAAATAGGGATGAAATTAAACCCAAATTGAATTAAAAGATATTTGCCTCAAATTCAGAACTCTTTAAGTCAAATTTTTCAAAATTTCGAGCTAAAAATACTCTTTGAAACTTGATTCTATTACAAGCTTTAGATTATTTGAAATTTTTTTTTGAAATTTCCTGACCTATTGATGAGTTTACTTGTAAGATGTGTGTTATAAAAAGGAGACTCTGCCTGTTGTGATTTGAAAAGGAAAAAAGTGCACATGGCATGGAAATCGTAAAATTTTGAATTTGATTTCAGATTGTAGGTATCTTTATACCAGGTGTAATCTGTAGATAATACTTAGATACTACGAGTATGTAAATTGTAATGTAATGAAATTCTCATCGAACCGTAACTCGACATATTCTACATTCTATCCTGTGTGTGTGTATGATATCATATCCTCACATTTTTTTGCACTTTTTTTTGTGTAAAAACAAAGTCTGATCGTGTGATGTAAGTCACTGGGCTAAACAGGATTTTTCCCATAAAAAACATGGCAAATTAAATTATATAAGGAAACACTAATTACAATACTGTACACCTTAATATTTGAATTTAAAACATCCTCAAATTCAAATCGTGTAAAAAATCAGATTCGAAAAAAGCGAAAAATTTATAAAAAAATCATAAAAAACTTTAAAAACCATCATTTGGACTTTTTTTAAGCCTCTTCAAAACTAAAAAAAATTGAAGGATATCTTTGGGTTATAATGGGCTTTCTGGCCTTTATTAGAGTTTTACATGTAAAGGCCTAAAAGCCGAATAGATCTTTTATCAAGTACCATATAGTGGTAATCCTATCTCAATTTTCAATTTAAAATCCGGGTTTTCGTCCATATATATATGTGGCTTCATATGAATCACCTTAAAAAATAAGACTCAAAAAAAGCAAAAAAAGGATAAAAAATGTTAAAAACCATCAAAATTTGATCTATTAAAGCCTTAATAAACTAATCTTAAGCTAAGATTTACACTTTTTTGATAAGAAACTTATTAAACATATCAATGTCGATATTCGTATCTCAATTTTCAATTTGAAAACCTAGCTTTTGTCTATATGATAACATCAGAAAATCAAGGATTTTAAAACATCTTATACCAAAATGCGGTTTTCAAATCAATTTTTTTTGAAAATTAACAATTCAGACCTCTAGGTCATAGATTTTTGGCACATTGAACCCTTCTTAATCGGATCTATTTTACAAAATTTGCAAATTTTTGCAAGAAATTCAGAATTTTGAGTAAATTTTTTTGTCATTTTAAAATGCCATATGGGTAAGATTTTAAAAAAAAATCTCAAAAATTTTATTAAAGTTGTCGTCAGATTTTTCCAATTTGAAGTTTGAAAATTTTTTGCAATTTTTGATCAAATTAAGAACTGTATTATTGAAAATTTTTGTCATTGTATAATGTGACAATGTCTTATAACAATTTTCTATGATAATAATAATAGGTAGGGTATAATAGGTTATTTTTCAGCCAATGATTTTCCATCTTTGATTTCAAATTATACAGAAATATTGAAAATTATTTTTGAGCAATTTTTGAGCTTTATTACAAGTTGTATCTACTTCCTGCCAATTAACGATTAAATTTTTGATTGATTAGACTATACAGATAAGACTATGTATACAGATACAGATTTGATAATTTCAACAATGTTTATAATCGGCCAAATGTCAATTAGAAATAGAAAGTGATTGTTTTTGTTTTTGATTTCGATTTAATCTTGAGATTAAAAGGCAATTTAACGATCTTGAGATCTTATCGATCAGCTTTTTTATAAGGTTCTTACAAGTACCTACTTGGTCATATTTTTGTATATGATTATGATTAGTACTATAGACTGCACCCCATTTGTTCTAGTTTTTTATAAAGCTTTGATTTTGATTTAAAAATGACATTTACAAGTCTATTTCAAGAATAGAAATCTCAATTATCAATTAAAGATACTTGTATAAAAATACACTTGGATAAGGCAGGTTGTTGTGATTTCGATTAGCAAACTGTCAATTTGACAGTTGGCCATAAAATTGAGTCTTTTTTGAGGCAGGAACTTGGCTTGATTTCGAATTGCACTTGTGTGACTTAAGGCCAAATTTACCTGATAAAATCTCTAATTTATCTATAAGTAGCTTTGATTAATCACGAATATTTATCCCATATTATAACTAAATATCCCATTTCAGACCTCTAGATCAACTGAAGTGCGGAAAAAATCAAAAATGTTGATATTTCATACAATTTGTATTTATAAAACCTTCTAAACTTGATTGAATTTGATTGAATTTTTTCAAAATTGAAATACGACAAGTCATTATCATATTGAATACTCATAAGTTTCCTCAAAGTTTCAGAACTCTAGGTAAATCCCAGAAACGGAACTTTTTGAATAATTTTGGCTAAGTTTCTAGTTTTGAAATTTTAAATGACTTTAATAAATGCTCAAAATTTTTAAAGAAATTTAGCTATTCATTCTTATGCAAAAGTGATTTAGATTAGTTTACAAAGTATCATTTCAGCTTTTTAAAAAGTACTATATCTGAAAATTTCAGACCTCTAGATCTATTGTAAGATACAAAAAAAAAATTGACCGACATTTAATTTACCTATATGTGATCTGTGATTATACCTTTATTTTTTAAAACAAAAATTTAATATTTTTGGAAATCAAAAAGTGAAATACAGAGTATACATGAAGTCAGAATCATATATCTAAATATCACATTTCAGACCTCTAGGTCAACTAGAAATACACAATAAATCAAAATTTCAAAACTCTAGGTATATCCCATAATATTGAAACAAACACAGATCACCGAGCTGTAACTTTTTGAATAATATTGCCGAAATTTCCAGTTTTGAACTTTTGAATGACTTTTTTGAATTTAGCCATCATCATCATTTTAGCTCTAAAGTACCTACCATATTATTTGAAATTTTTAGACCTCTAGGTCTACTTTAAGATAAAGGCACAAAAAACAGAAAAATTTGACATTAAATCTAACATACCTAGGTATATTTTTTACCTAAATGAAAAAATTATTATCTTTGGAAATGAAAACCATTTAAACTCAAGTTCTACAAAATTTCGACAATTTTAAATAAAAGATGAGACCCCTGTTATTAGGTATTTAACAAATTTTTTAACTCAATTTTCCATTTGAAATCCCCCGTTTTTTAGGCTTCCTGATCCTTTTATACTTGATAGAAATTAGTTCAATTTCAAAAAAAAGTGAAGTAGGTATATACAAGGAATGAAAAGACCAATACTATAACTAAATATCACATTTCTAGATCCTCTAGGCCTACTAGAAGTATGCAAAAAATTCGAAAATCTAATCAAATTTCACAAAATTTGTATTTATTGTGGGTTTTTAAACTCTTTAATAATCCTTCTAAAATTGATATAATTTAATTCATTTTTTTCAAAATTGAAATGCAACAAGTCATAAGACCCATATTATAACTAAATATCACATTTCACAGACCTCTAGGTCAACTATAATAGCATCTTAAGCAAAATTCTTCGACGTAAAAAGTACCAATCTCAAAAATTCTAAGAATCCTTTATACTGTATATTGTAATAGGAGATTATCTAACAATAAGTTATGTTATCAAGTCATATTAATAGGCTTTTTTGATGTATAAAATTAAGAAATTAAGAAATTTTGTACAATTGAATTACAAGTAAAAGTTTTATAAATATTTATTCAAACAATTTTAGGTACAATTTTTTACTCAAAATTTCATTCATTAACAAAGTTTTTACAACAAAAAAATTTTAATTGAAAGTTAGTCATTCATGAATTTGTCAGAATATTTATACAAGCAGTTTAACGAACCCTAAGCTCTCGAGTAGGATGTTAAATTTTATAAATTTGCAAAAATTTAAGTTTTATTTGTACCTAAATGGATTATAATTTGGGTTGGAATATCTCAAATCCTGAGCAGAGAAAATAATTTCTAATCTTGACTTTCATACAAAATTCAAATTCGATACTTGACATGACTTGATTATAATTGAAATGAAAGCATCTCAATTTTTTCAAGATTTTTGGGGTTAAAAATGATAGAACTTTGTTAAAAATTTGAGACCAGAATTAATTGAAATTAATTTGGGTTAGGTTTTGGTTCAAATTATCGAGTAGAAAATGCAGAAATAGAAAGTTTGAAATTTTAAATGGTCATATGTATACTAGTACTAGTAGTAGGCAAATTTGTATTGAAAAGTAGGTGGTCTAAATTTTCAATATTTTCTTTTTGAGATCTCTATTAATGAAATCTTAAAACCAAATTTGGTATTTTTAATCTACTACTATTATTATTGGTAGTGACAGGGCTAATAAGATGTCAGTTTAGAAAATGTGAGATTTTTGCTACCTAGTTATATATTTTGAGTGTACGAGCGAAGCGAGCACTTACTATCCAAATTTGCTTGAACTTGAACCGTCTGTTTATAATTTAAATTTCAAATCCAAATACAGATATATTTACTTTTTAGCGAATTTTGAAATTTTATAATCTGTTAGATTTTTGGCAATTAAGAGCACTTAATTTTGTTTTTATAGGTAGGGTACTAGGTTTTAATTAACTACTCTTGAGTTAATTCTTGTACATGTGATGATAGTACTTTTTACTACTTGAATTTTGTCCTTATGTCTGTTTGTTTTGTTTTTTGTTTGTCTGAGACTAGCAGAATAGCTCAAAAACTATAGGGTCGATTTTAAAAAAACTTGGCAAGAATAAGCCTTATCTTATAGGGTCTAGTTGTGCCATTTCGACAACAATTCTAAAGGTATACAAATTAATTAATTATCAATAGAGAACCCAATAAATCAAAAACTGTTTTGTCAATTTCATGGGTTCTAAAAATTCAACGGTTTTTGCCATATTAAATAGCATTACTTATCCTTAGTTGATATTCTGAGAACCTAAGACATTCAGAAGAAAGTTTTAAATTCTTAAGATTTTTATTGACATGTAAGCCATTTTTGTACCTATTACATAATTTGCTCTTAATCAATAATTTATGTCAAGTTTTGAAAGGGGGGTCCGGGATTTGTGCATAAGAAATGCCAATACTTTGTTCACAGCTTTTGTAGTGCTATATCGACGCAAAATTT
>JAQIXA010003334.1:0-14391 GCA_034699045.1 Nanhermannia cf. coronata Gr-Ori-00579
CATTCGCCACCTACCATCATCGCCAAAATTCCTGTCTCAAATTGACTTATTTTTGAACAATAGAGCTGTCAGTCTTAGTATATCTGGTCTGTGGTATTATACCTACTATAATTAATGTAGGAAATATAATTTTAAGTAATAAATGACCAATTATCTAATTTTTAAAAAATTGAAATAGGCCAGTTGCTTTACATAAGCAGAACTCTATACAGATATTAAAGCAGTTCAAAATTCTAAATAGACCAAATATTTCCAGTAAATGAACAATCAAAATTATAATCGAAAATTGAAAACCCTACTCATTCATATAGTAGGGTCCTTAGTTTAATTCATAAATGATTTATTTATCCTAAAATAAAATTTTGCTAGGTACAGTACAATTAGATAGGTAATTGCTATTTAAAATAAAATTATACAATTTCTGTTCAACATGCACATTTTAAAGTAAGTACTTTACTATTGTAAATTTGTATTGGATTGTTGTAATCTTAAAATTTGATTAAAATTGCATTACCTTTTTATATAAAAATTGTAAAAATTAAGAAGCCTCAAGGCTAATTAGAACCACGGTTATAATTAACCCACATATCTCCCACTTTAATCTAAAACTTTTGAAAAATTTTAGATTTTGATTTGAAATTCTTAAAACGTACCTACCAGGGCTAAAATTATACATTTTTTTAATTCGTACAATTTGAATATTGGTGTGTTTCAATACACAAATTTATAATACCTTATGCTTATGATATACAAATCCAAATACCCATTTGAAAGCTAAAATATACCTATCTAGGTATAGTATGTACTAGAGTACATTAAAATAATTATTAGAATAACATTTGAGATTCGAATCCTAATTTCTCTATATCAATTATATAGTTGAAAATTTTTTATATTTAGTTCACAATCTAATAGATAAGTACACACAAGTATATTTTTATAATTTCTCAAATTCTTAAGAGTTGTTAGCAACTCTGAATTTCTCCCTGAAATTTTACAATATTGTTAGTTAAAATTGTTAATACAAAGGCAATAGTATGCTAACAAATAGTACTATAATGCTATGATTTGTTATAGATTTTAAAATATTTTGACTAAAACTAAAAAAATTTAGGAATCAAGAATAATTTTGTTCCATTTGATTGATTTGTGGATAAATTTTATGTTGATTTGTTGGGATGATTTCATTTTTTTGCAGATTCACGTATTCATTTCCATTTCCATTGAATTTTTTCTCATTTTGAAAATTGATATTTATGTCATTGTGATTGAGAACTTGTGCCTGATGTCCAATGGGTGGCCAGTCAGTTCGATTTAATTCATGATCAATTCGGACATATTCAAATTTCGATTTTGATCCACTTCGGCTAAGACCTTTTAATTCAGATCCTGAGACTGAGACTTTGGCCAGAATGAAATTAATTATACCATTCTCGATCAAAATTGCCAAGATCTGGAAATTCATAAAAAAATTCAGTTTTAGTTTCTATCTAAAATACATCCAAACTAAGGTTTTTTTTTTATAATTTTACCAAGTTTGCAAATCCAAAAGCGAATAAAATAAGTGTAAATGAGTACTCTGGTGGTAAAACAATTTGAAATTTTGCTTGAAGCCAAGTGCATGGGATTAAATTGAGGTAAATTGTAAAACAGGTCATAATTATGACTGATGAAAGTAGACCAGGATTTGTGTAAAATGATTTCCTGTAAGGCTTTCCACGTGAAAAGATGACTGCCATTATGATATACTGAAAGGTCGAGACTGCAAATATCGCATAATTCTCCCAACCTATAAAGCAATAAATGACATTTTTTAAATCGGGTTT
Source organism: Nanhermannia cf. coronata Gr-Ori-00579 (assembly GCA_034699045.1). Lineage (NCBI taxonomy): Eukaryota > Metazoa > Arthropoda > Arachnida > Sarcoptiformes > Nanhermanniidae > Nanhermannia > Nanhermannia cf. coronata Gr-Ori-00579. The sequence goes on from JAQIXA010003334.1 coordinate 1,827, forward strand.
GATCAATCTCGGCATAATTTGAACCTTAATTAGCAAAAATTTTATTTCAAAAAATCGTCAAAATTGATAATTGAGAGCCATATTTGTAAAAATTTATCTATTTCATCTAAAAGGTCAATTTAGATGTTTATTTTCAAGTTTCATAATCAAATATTTAGCTTTGATGTTTGATCTAAACCATTTTCTTGATTTGTAAACGCTGGATTTTTCATGATTTTTATTTAGAAAATTCGAAATTCAAGTGTTTTTTAAAAGGCAATTTGTTATGGGCTATTATTGATAAATTAGAATATGTTTTTGTTATCAAAAAATTTGAAATAAACTTACATCCAAGGTGTTCTTCTTCATCTTCCTCAGCTTTTTTGAAAGGAATGAACCATGGTTGATTTTGTACATAGATAAAGGCAAGTGCTTGAACACCAATAATTGAAATCATATGAAGTATTATTGAAAATACTGGTGCAAAAGAGACAAGCGATGCTGAAGGTGGTTGTTTTACAAGAGGTCCTGGACTTGGCTCTGTTCGACCAAAGAATAAAGCAAAGACTGATATAAGGAACAGATCAATGTAGAGGAATTGAATGTCCGACAAATTCGATGAAATTGTATAAAGGATTATGACAGACACAAATTGAGTCAATGAGTACACAGCCATATATTTGAAAATGCCAAATGAGGTGACCAGAGCAGCACGACCTTCCCTAAAATTGACAAAATTACGAAAATTTCATTTTTGAACAAAATTTTGAAATGATTTATAAAAAAATAATCAAATTTTTAGAAAAATATATTCTAATAATGCTCAGAAGGAAATACAGTTAAACTACCTACACTTTATCAGCATTTGAATGCTTACCTTATTAAATGTGGTATGCAAGTTATATTCGGTTCTTTCGAAGTAAATGGAGAAGCGACTGAGCTTTCTTGATCTGTATAAAGCAAATTTTAAGTTATTTCATTTTACTATCATGTAAATGTATAATATATGGTACCTACCTGATAAAGAAATTCCAGCGTGAGCAGCCTGCAATATCGATATAAATAAATATAAATCATTTTAATTCTTATATTTTTGCAATCAAAGTTGAAATTACCTTTAAAGCTCCACAATCTAAGGTGATATAGAAAAATATAGAAAAAATCTTAAATCAGTAATCAGTACCAGTGGGTAATAGCTAAAGGTAAAACTTACCATTTGCACCATCTCCACACATACCTTAAAATAGAAAAAAAGAGCTGATAAAATCTTTTGTAAAAGTTGAGTAATTAAAATCAGTTTTAGGCAAGTTCTAATCAGTCGATCAGACGAAATTACTCAGGAAAAAAAGGAAAAGTTTGAGTAATTAATTTAAGAATTCGAATGGGTTAACAATTTTGCTCGTATTTGACCCAATAAAATTTGAAACTTTTGGAACTTTAAGTTTATTAAAAAATACTTGAGTTGGTACTTGGAGAAAGTTCTAATTTAATTGGTTTTAGGAATGAACAATAACTAGGTAATAGTAAATTTTCGATTGCATTTTTTTCAAATACCCTATTCTAGGAGCTTAAAAGTTTTTATAATTTTAGGCTTTTTTAGGTACCTACATGTCGTATTACTTAATATGTAATACCCGGAAATTAGAGCAAAACTTTCAAGTAGAAGATTTCATAGTTTAAAATTTACTTTCCAGACTTTTTTTAAATTCCCTAAAGGCATTTTTGCCTACCTCACGTCTTTAATTAATTACTTTATCGAGTCGCATATTGTAAAACATTTTGACAAAACAAAATTTTAAACTTTTTGCCTATACTTTTGTATGGTACTTTTTTCTAATCGTAAGATCAAGCCCTCGAATTCAGGCTTATAAGATCGTAAAACTAAACTGTAATATCTATTTAACAAGTTTTAAACTTTAAAATTGCTTACCGACAAAATATCCTAGCCCTTGAAGTAACTCGACTAGTTGTTGTTTTTGATCTGGACTCATTCGAGCAAACACAGTACCCCTCACTAGAATCCTTGGAAGTAGTTCAGGATAATGAGTTCGAATAGCTGCAAAAGAATTTCCTAAAAATAAACCAGAAAATTTTAAAATTTTATTAGAATTTATACTCGAAAACTTTCTAGTAGAAATTCACGAGCTTAAAACTTTTTTTATGAGTTTGCGATAATTTTGCTAAAAAATGTAAAATTTTGAAAACATTTATATTTTTAGATTGTTATAGTCGGAAATTTCTAGAAGTTTGAGACTTTCAAATTAGAAAAATCAATCTTTAACATACCTGTACAGGCAATGTGATATCGATTAAGAGGAGTTTCGATATTAAAATTTCCCTCAAGTGTTGTAAGAGAATTTCCACCGAATGAGCTAATACTTGATGAATTTGAAAGTTGAGTCCCTGGTGCTTTTACCGTTGAAGAATTTAATTCGGATTGAGTCTAATTAGAAAAAATTCCAGAAAAAAACACATTATTTGTATCTATCTAGGTAGTATTAATTTCAATTAGCCACTGGTCCTATTAAGCTACATATCCGTACAAGTTAGATCTATCAACAGACTCGAAATCTCGAAAATTGGAGAAAGCCAATAAATCAATTAGCACATTTAAAATCCAAGTTTCAAGACTCAAGTCAAGATACAAGAGTCGATATAAGAAATAGTTGTGCAATAGTAATTCATGTACTCAAATATACTAATAAAAGTAGTAGATAGTTATGTATATGTTCTATTCGAGGGTTTAATGATCCTAAATTAAATTGAAGTACAAGTCAAAGTTAAATTGAAGATTGAAGACTAACTTTCTCCAAAATTCTCCAAAACTATTTGAACATCAATTACAAATTCCAGATTCGAAACACGTAGATAGTAGTAGTAGGGTACTGTAAAGATCAGTAGATTTGAAAGAAATTGGTAAATTGAACTTACCACTTTATTTGCAATGGTATAAGTAAGTCTTGGCGTTTTATCTTCCTTCAAACCACCATTATCGAGTTCAGTGTTGAGGACTATGACCTTATCTGATGTGTCCAACATTCCACAATCACGAGCTACACTTATAGCTGTTTGCATATTGTCACCTAAAAAAGAATAAATATTTTGCATTATTAAAATATATCGTGTTTTCCAAAAAATATTGATACTGAGATTGAGATATTTGAGGTCAAAGATTGTAATTTTTGAAAGAAAAAAATGCTCCAGAGAACCCATAAACCTACCTACTAAATTTTTGAAGATTTCGTTCTTTAAAATTTAGATTGGATTCAAAATACAAAAAAAAATGAAATATTTTTTCGATTGTCTCCTGAAGAATTACGGATTAATTGTTTGAATAATACCAAAAACAATAGAGTTATAGTTATAGATTGTAAAATACCTATTTTCAATTTACAGTTCTAAATAGATACATATAGTAGATACTCATAGTTATATTGATTTACCTGTGACCATAATAGTTCGTATAGCAGCATTTTTCAAAGTTCTCATGACCCCTGTAGTTTCCGGCTTGAGTCTATTGTCCATCACAATTAGTCCTAGAAATTGCAAATCGCATTCTACCTCTTCTCTCAAGACCCTTTGAACCTAATGTACAAAATCGAAAAAAAAATCAAAAATAATTTACTTTCTCCGCAGTTACTACCATCCCCATTATTTTTATCTTTAAAAAGAAATTGAATTTTCCATTTACGAGTATTTGTACTCTATTATTCTCCGTCTGAAATTCCATTCAAATTCAAGAATATCTAACCAATACATATCATGATTTTTTGATGACAATAGAATGAGAATGAGAATACTCTCTGAATTTATACATTTGTTTTGTAATATGATGATAATATGAAAGATCGATCAAAATCCATTATGTAATATTATATTTTGTTTCTTACAAAATTCTATCAATATTTATTTCCTTTCTCAAAAAGGAAACCTTTCAAAAAGCATGTCAGTCGCTTCAATACATAAGTATTAGTACATTATTTCTCGAATTCAAAAAACATGTCAGTTATTATATCTAGGATTTAATTAACTTACATTTTCGATTTTTTCCATTTGATTAACATGGGAACCCTCTAACAAGTACCCCAAAGAATGGGAAAATTTGAAATTTTTGTCGAAATGGCACAAATAGATCCTATAAGGATCCTTCATGCCAAATTTGGGTAATATGTTTTCGAGTAATCTTCTGGACAGATAGAAAAAAACAGATAGACAAAGTGAAAGTAAATTTGAGCTCGCTTCGCTCGTACAATTTTTATAAGTTTATCATTTCTCGAATTGAAAATTCAATAAAATTCGAGTCCAATTACATTTGAATATCATTTTGAGAAAAAAGGACATTGACTTTCTGTTGAAACTTCATTCAACCCACATATACAGTGCATAGTAAGTAGGTTAGAATATTGTCAATTTCGATTTACTTTCGCTACTTTTTTTGATCGAATTTCAGTTTAATTTCCTTTGACATGGTTTGCAAAATACAAGTGGGTAGCTGGGAAATTAATCGATTTTTAGCTATTGATGTTTATTCATACTATCAGTATATGGTATAATAAGTAGTTTAGATGCACCACGATAAACAAATAACCTAATTAAAGTAATTAAAGTAATTAACCACCTACCTTTGCGTAATTTAATGACAATTTTCGTTGTCCAATGGCAATAACACGATATCCTTGCTGTGTATATCTCTCCAATATGGCTGAGAAATTCTCTGGAACTATAAAAAATTCAAAATTACTGATATGAGCATTTATTACAAGTTCTAGAATTCTAGGACCTATCCCAAGGCTTAAAATAGCATTTTTTTTTTGAATTTCTAAAAAAATGATTGATTGACAATGTCACAAACAGAACAGAATATTAGTAGAATGGGTTTGTCGAACTATTAATTCTTTTTAAAAACCTCAATTCAGTAAACCATAGCCTATGATATGATGTGTAATATTTGCAAAAAATCTTCCGGGTTCAAAAAATTATACCGCAGTATTCTAGGTATCGTACAATATGTTTATATTTAGGCTTGAAAACTCGTAAATTTTTTTTTTGTACTCGTACTGTAAGAGTATTTCGAGTTGATGAGCTAGAATTCTAGAAAAAATATCTCCTAGTAGTTAACCAGCATGAAATCTCGTTTGAGCTAATTTATTTTTTCCTTTCTCATTTCAGATAGTTGTATTATTAGCACCATTTTTATGAGAATTTATGACTAGGTTCCTACGAAATGTGTTTTTAACGAGATAAAAAGTTATTATTACTGAAACTACTGCTGCTGGTTCTTCAAATAATGTGCAATTTATAGTGGGGAAAGCTTATGTTTAAGGTAGAGTTACTGGTACGAGATTGTAAAGTACATAGGTATATATCAGTAGTAGGAAGTAATGAAATGATATTTTTTAAAGATATAACTTTTTTTTATATTTTTTCAAAGACTTTTATTAGAAACGATACTTTTTATGGAAGCAGGTCACAGACTCTTGGGCAAAAATTATCCTGTCAAAATGCTATAGACAGTAGATACTACTATTACAAGTAGGTACTTATAGATAAGGTACCTTTATCATTTTTAGCATATAAAAGGTACAAAAGAGGTAATTTAGCATAAATTGATTTTTTTTTGCAAAATGTTTCTGAGGTTAATCAGGGTTTTATAATTCTGCAAAATATGACTTTATAAGACTATTATTTATGGTTAGTACTTTTGTAAAGCGATCAATTTTAAAAAATATTTTGTCCTTTTATATGAAGCAATTCATGTAGTCTATAGGTCATGTTGTACAATTGACCTTTTTAAGTATGACTTACTATCAGTATACTTGTACTATGATTTGTCAGACATTTTACGAGTACCAGCTCTTAAACTTTTTCAAGTTTTTCAACAAAAACTGGAAAAATCGAAGGGCCAAAAAAAGTTAAAATTTGAGAGTTCATAGCCCCTTTCAAAAGTGTTTAAAATAATTTCATTTTCTTAAACTTTCTTATATTGCATTAGGACTACAAGATAAGACTTGTAAAGGTAAGTTCAAAGTTCGGGTTAAAAAATCTTTAATAGTAGTACTAGACATAAACCCTGTAATAAGTTCATGTAAAACGTTAGATCTCTGTCTGTGTTCTGAACTCTTTTATTGTATCCTAAACTATCTATAAGGAATATAAAAGTTAAATAGCACAGGTTAATCTGCTAGTCCTTTATATGATTTTGTTGATCTAATCTTTTAACAGATATTTGGGCAAAATTCCAATTTCAAGCTAATGTAAAGATCTGCCACTTCACTGACGTTCATTCAAATTTTAAGTTTATGTCAAAATCTAGTTGAATAGTCTCATACTGTATTACATATATCAGTATAAGATACGAATATACTATATTTGTATATACCTTACCAATTAAAAGATCAAAAATCTTGAAGTTAACTATTTTCTAGTTGAGTAAAAATTGAATTTCGAGCATATTCCTTGTAGTATATTTAGATTAAATTAGATTTTATTTTAAGAGCTTTTTAAGTCACTCTGTCAACTCACTCACTTTACGTGACTTGAAGAGAAATGAGAAACTACGTTAATATTAATAACTAAAAGCGTCAAATTTGAAGGCAGATGAAAGCTTTTATGATTAATTTATGTTATAAATATGTATTAATATTAATAGAATGTAGTGTAGTGTACATTCATATGACTTGAAAACATCAATGTTCATAATTTCACAATAAAATGAAAGTCACTTGAATACCTACATGTATATCTACTATACCTAGGGCTAGGGTACTTACTAACTTAAAAAAAATTTCTTACCCGATTCAGGACTTGAAAGTGAGGTGATCATTTCCGGTGACCCTAATTTTATAAATACAATTTTATACATGAATAATGGATTCATATTCATTGATTAATTAGGATATAATTGATGATACCTTTGCAAAAAAGTTCAAAATCTTGAGCTCCCAATTCTCTTGTTATACAGGACATCCTCTGAAGTGACGATGAGAAAGTAAATTGTCGAATAATACCAACTTCTGCAGTATCTGGCTCCTAAAAAATGTTTAAAAAATGTTAAATTAGTTGTCTAAATCTAAATCTAACTATTTCGAGTAGATGCAAATAAACATTATCATATAATACATAGGTACATATGAATTCATAAAAATTCTGTTACTTAAATATACTTAATTTTCTAATGCTTCTAAATTCTAAATTAGAATCTATTCTAATGTACGCACATCTGAATTTAATCAACCATTGTGCAGTCTCTATCTAATTAAAAAATTTACCCAAAATCTACAAAGTATTGATAATACGGCTATTATATTAGGTGCTTATTATAATTCTTAAGTCGTATTTCTGAAGATTTATGACCATCTTTAGAGATCTAGAAGCTTTAAGATTTTAATTTGTAACTTGACATTTGCTTTTGGAATCTGATGCGATCTTGAAAACTTTTATTTTTTGGTTTAGATTCTGAGATTTTCTCCAATGTAATCTCAGATTTCAATGCGCATTAAATTGGTAAGATAAGAGAGATATCAAAAGTTATGTAAGTAATATCAAGTTTCAAGGATCATTATAATTTCTATTTACCGAAATGACACATAAAGGTTTTCCTTCTCTCAACTTTTCTGTAATTGAATACTCAAAGTTAGATAGAAAATGCAACCCAATCCAATGTGGACAAAAAAAGTTGAAATTTTATCCATATAACCTACTAACAAAATCCACTGCTTCTACAATATGTGATAATCTATCTTTATAAATATCTGTTTTATATGAAAATGAGGAATTTTTCTAAATTTGTTTACCACTAAAAAGGGAATTAATTTTGTGACTTTGTTGACGTCAGTCAGGCTGTCAGCAACATGTCTTGAGAGACTTAAGACGAAGTAAAAGTTTAAGTTTTAGAGAAAGCATAGGAGAAAAGAACATTCATTCATTCATAATACCTTTTTTACTATAGGACAAGAATAAGATGGATAAGATAGGCTAAAAGGACACTTGACAAATCCCACGGTTTTTAGGATCATATATCTTGTAACGAGGTTTTTATATCTATAACAATAGTAATAACTATACTAGTACTACTACCCGTATAAATTCCAGGATAAAAATAAAAATAGCAAAGTATTAAATATCACCTATTGTAGATGTTTGTATACAGAACCGACTGGTCCAAAAACTGACTTGTCCAAATTGTAAATGCTACTAGAATTAGCCTAAATTTACATATTTTTGGATTGTATTTCATACTTTTTATTTTATTATTTTCCAGCCTTTGATGTAGAAAAAATAATTTAGATCCCTCAATTTTCTAACCCAGATATATTCGTGTTGTTCTATTATTTTTTTACATGTCTAAAGATGCAAAATATTAAGAAAATTATAAATAGAATTCAAAATTTATATTTTGGGCTAATTCTACAATAGTAGCATTTATTTTTGACTAGTCGGTATTGAGCCAGCCGATTTTAGGCCTGTATAAGGAACCATTGGAGGTACATTTATTACTTAAAAAAGGGTGCTCAAAAATAAGTTATTCCAAGAATTTTCAAAGTTCAAGGCTCTTTATTTGAACTTTTTTGAAGCCCATCTTGAACTACTGATAAATAAGAAAATTTCCATTAAAAAAGTCAAGCAATTTTGTACCTACAATTTTTGAAAAATTTCATTTGAAAAAACTTTTTTGATGCATTTTGCAGTTCGAACTTTTTTTTTTTTTTTTTACTTTTCTATATTTTCAACTCTACTTGGCATACAAATAAGCTTCATTTTGAGAGATAAAATGGTCCTGATAAAATAGATATGAATTTGTGCATTTGTGATTTTGAGTCTTTGTAAAAGACTTTCTTTGATCTATATTTACAAGATTTTTGAAATTTTGATCAATTCTGAAAGTAGAGTAGGGTACTAAACTAGGATTTCATTAGGAAATTAATAAGGGCACTAGAGTTAATTCAAAATGCCTATAAGGTGAATAAAAGAGATTTCGGTTGAGTTGAATAAATACATTAAATTTGAGCTCCCTTTTGACGATTAGTCATGGCATCTAAAAGTTCATAGAATATTTTGTACAGCTATTTAAACCAAACCCTGCTATTTCAGGATTTATTTCAAATTCGAGCAGATGCTTTCCCTTTGAACTGGTTTTCAAATAAAATAAAGGAACTCCCACACTTATTTCCTATTCTACAGAATGTAGAATATAGGTATGTATTATGTATGAGCATCCACATTTTTAAATTCCAATGATATATAGTGTAGAAGTCGATATAAATAGTGTGTATTTTGTATCCTCTTAAATCGGAACAGATTTTTCTACAAAAAATACCCAAAAAATTGAAAAAATTTGAATATATTTAGTGAAATACTGATTGTAGTCAAATACTGCAGTAGTATTAAGTCTTTAGTAGTAGTTGTATTGTTTTATGCAAAAAGTGGCAGAATATTTGTATAATTTTCAAATCCGCTCGCTCCACTTTCTCTTCCTGTTTTTCGGGTGAAAGTCCACATTTATGCCAAAATAAAAGTCAAAATTTGACAGCCAACATATTGATTCATAAATTTACTAAATTTACATCATAAATCGGAAAATGTAAGAGCCTTGTGTTGTATGTTTGTTTGTATGTATGGTTGGTTCACTACTACTTCTAAAATATAAGAACTGGAGAAAAAAAATGCAAATTTTGAAATATTTTCAAAAATTAACCTAAAAAATGACACCAAAGAGAACCGTGATCATGGACAATATGTCAACTTTTTGGGTGACATAATTTGAACAGAATCTCTTTCATATCGAATTTAATTGTCTGTCGCTTATTTGAATCAGATATCTGAGAAGAAAAATGGTCCAAAAAGTCACGAATTTCAATTTCCATGAATCCAGTTTAAATCAGTTTAAGTTTAAACTGGATTAGATATAAAGAAAAAAATAGTTTCGATTCGATTGTGGGAAGCCTGTGAGTACGGGTGAATCTGCTAGTTTCCTTACTGCCATTTACTTAATAAGAAAAATAACTAGACCGTGTCTACTTCGACTTCGACCCAAACCATCTACTCTTGTAGAATCTAACGACCAAATTGAAATAGAGCATAAATATAAATAGTAATAGTACCATTTTGCAGATAAAATATAATTATATAAAATCAAATATTTTATTTTGAGTACATACCTAACTACCTACAACTTTTCTTCCAAGGAATTTTTGCACACCTATTAGACTTATGAAACATAATTTTACTGAAAACGTATTTTGTGTGAATTTTAATTTCTAAACACCTTAAATAGCTAAAATACATAATATGTACATTTCTATAAATAAAGATTAGGTTTACAATAAAATGTCTCAAAATTCAAATTTTCTATCTTATGAGATCTAGTCACGCTAAAACCATTTTACTTTTTACACTACCTAATAATTAGATTAGAACCTGCCTAGGTAATACTCGTATTTAGGTAAAATATACATACAAGTACATGGGTACCTACTACTTTTATTTTTATGATCCATGGTAAATTAAAGGTTTATCGATTATCAAAATCTATACTTGTACATTACCGATATGAAATATTATACAAGAACTTAAATGGACTCGAAAAATACAGTATATAGTATCTTTTCTAAAGCTTAAAAAGTTATTCCAAGTATTTAAATAAAGTCACGAGTTCTCTCGTCCCAGTAAGTAGATACTATGTAGTAATCCTATTAAATTCATACAACCTATAAATTAGACCTAGTCTGGGTCAAACAAATAGTTTAATCCAAAAATTCAAAATAACTTGAGGCATTTTACAAAATCCATAAAGTATAAAATTTGTTTTTGGAGAAAGTTGAACTTTCTCCATTTCTTATTGCATTTGCCAAGGACTGTACTACATAGTGCTAGACTAGTACTCCAAAAAAAGTTAAATTCCAACACTAGTAATAAAAGCTCTTGCTTTTAAATTGATTTTATAGAAATAAAAATACTTTTCTAATCAATATATTCTCTACTTTTACACAGTACAATAGAAATACAGTACAAATGGCAATCAACTCAAGTTTTTTTTATCGCTTTTACTTTTTTTCGTAATGTAAAAAACTTGTGTGCAAAAGTACGATGTTCTTCAAAAACTTCTATTTTTGGTGTAAAACGCAAAAAAAAAAGTTCAAACTTCAAACTTCATAATCGTAAAAAGCGTAACCTTCGACTTAATATTTAATATTTATAGGTAAACAAAATTATAATGGGAATATTTTGGGTTCAAAAAGGATTCAACCACCCTTTAAAAATTTATAGGTAGGTACTTTAGATTAGTTCTTATATAAAAAATCGTCAAATTCTGTTAGAAAACCAAGCACTAATAATACAGTATTACCTACTAGTAATTTGAATGACTTACTTTCTTTCAAAGTTCAAACTTATAATGTTTACCTTATACTTATAAAACACTTGTGCAATGCCTACTTACTAATTGATTTTTAAATTATATATCGAAAATTAAATCGAAATTTCATAAAAGATACGAAATCGTTATCTATAAAATTTAAAAATTGGGAAAATTGACGCACTAATTCAAGATTCGGTATTTAAAATGTTAAATCATTTAAAAAGTTAGTAATTTACTTATATACTTATGCATTAGTAGTGCAAGTTATTGTACTCTGTCGAATAGGCTTTATAAAAAATACTTATTATGTCTTCTATAGTGAAATACTTTCTGGTATTCGTGTAGTGTATTATAATCAAGAGTATGAATAAGTACTGGAAGTAATGGAGAAAGTTTTGATCTAACTATTTGTTTTCTAAAACTCAAATCCAAATTCCTCTATTATTTTCCCCTATATCAAGTTTTTATTTGACTAATAAATGATTAAATTATCCATTTATTTTACTATCTACTAGTACATACTATTACTAAATAGTATCATTTTGACTTAAAACCAGCCTATTTATGTGAAAAAATTTACCTCAATATCAGGGTTCTGTGTATCTCCACTTTTGACCTTTCTTGAACTTGGTGGTCTGACTATAGTTGGTGTAAGCATATCAAATTTTTCAATATCCACAACTTCAGGCTCCTCTAGGCTCCAGCCTGTCCACTCAAACATCTAGAAAAATATAAAATATTAAAGAAAATATATAAAATAAACTTTTATTATTATTACTACGAGTACCTACTATTACAATGTACAACAATATTGTAGTAACTAGTAGGGTACTAGTAGATTGTGTACAAATATGTAATAAGTATAATGGATGGTAGCCGCCCACTTTGATTCATAAAATAAAATGGACATGCAATTTTGAACAAAAGGAAATAAATCTTATTATTTTTCAAGTTATCAAAAAACCCAAAGAAAAACTTTTTTGGTCAGATTTTTCATATTTATAAACATTCTTGTAAACTTACTGTACTAGTAAGTACTACTTATGATATGAAACTAGAAAGTACTTTTATTCTATTTGAAAATAAATCATACTATTACCTATTAACCCAAACAAGCCGAAATACTTGATATCAAGGAAACAAAAAATTTGTGTAGAAGTCTGAATACTTCTATGGAAGTAAAATAAAATTTTGCTTTCCAGCCTGAATACTTCTATAGAAGTAAAAATT
>JAQIXA010003335.1:0-14389 GCA_034699045.1 Nanhermannia cf. coronata Gr-Ori-00579
TAAAGCTGTTTCCAGAGTGTCAGTTTCCACATCAGTTTCTGTTTCAGTTTTAGTAAAACCAGGGAATTTAGCCAAAAAAGCCAAAAAAGCACATTATTTAACTATGTTTCTAAGGTCAAATTCCCTGATTTTGCTTAAACGGAAACAGAAACTGATGTAGAAACTGACACTCTAAATCGCACTTAAAGCTCAATATCTTAAAAATTAAGACCTACCAAATCCTAATTTACACCTTAATTTTTAACTTTATCAAAATTAACCAGATAATAGCAAGATTTATCAATATTTATCAGATCAAAAAATGAAATTTTGACAGCTGTAGGTATATCAAGTATATAGGCAGCACAATTTCCCTTTAAAAAGTAGAATTTGACAATTTTGTCTTTTGACACTATCCTTACTGTGAATTTCGTTGCAAAAATTTTTGAATTTGTTGTCTATAAAAACATTTTTTGATCTTGAATTGCATAAATAATAAGCATCTTGAGATCACTCAAGTATATTCAGGTGGTACTATCTCTAGTAGTACAGGGTGCGTTGAGCTTATCTAATATTTCTTTAATGACTTTATTTAATAATTTCAACTTCTCGGTTTTGCTTTTTTGACTCAAATCTTAAATATTTACTTCCTTATATTTATAATGTCATTAACTTGCCACTAACTACTACTTATATTACTGCTAGATACAATCTAGTAGTACCACTGCACTATATGCTCTAGATAATGAGTGATGAGTTATTAACTCATCGTCGGTTTTTTTTTTGCCAAATTGAATCATCAAATTCAACTGTAGATTGATGATTCTCAAGCTTTTCAAACTTCATATAACTATGTATGATATAAAGAATAAAATTGAAAGTTTGTAAAGATATTATATTTCAATCATTTTTTCTAAATATCATACTTTTTTTACACAATTTTGCTTTATCAATTTACTTTTATGGGCTTATGTAACAAGTCTTATCTATCAAAGAAGGGGATTTTAAGGATTAGAATTTCTACACAGTTAAACATTTTTTTCTTGAATTTCATGAAAAAAAAATCCAAGTGCAAGTGCAAGGCTTAAGATTAGGAATTTTGTATTATTATCAGAATCAGTATAAGGGTAAAGTTAATCGGATTTTGGTAAATTCCGTTCTTTGACCAGACATACAAGACAAGAAAAGGGATTAAAATGACTCAAAAACTAACTACTGTATAAAGAACCCTCTTAAAATCTCTCTGATATCCGTATATGTAAGATATATTAATCACAAAGTTAAAAGATTTCTAGCCTTGTGTATAGTGTACTACGATGCATTAGACTCAAGCCTCAAGATCAAAGTCAGTAAAAAGTCTCATTTTTATTTGATAATGACAAAGTCCCCATACATTTGGCTTATGTCCCCTTAGCAGTACCCTACTAATCTTACATATTATTATGAAGATTTAGAGGGAAGAAAGAAAGAAAGATCTCAGCTGAGATTTTCGAAATTCGTCTGGTCCTAATGGCCAAGTTTCTTCTCTGATAAAATAAAAAATACTTTAAGAATATAGGGTACTTTTCCTATGTACATGTGTAATGTATCTATACTAGTACTTAAATTGCTACTGTATTATTTTGTATAAATATAAGGTATGTTTTGTATAAAAAAAAGCAACAAAAACAACACCGTGACAAGACGGTTAGATATTACTACCAGTATTTTGTAAGATCTAAATAATAGTACTTACTAGCTATCTCTTAGATACTGAAGGTATAGGGCTTATCATTCCACTAGGTTGCCTTCCAGCAAAACAAAATCACAAATATTTCTAATTCATTTTGAAATGGGAAGGTGTGTATATTATAAGTGATAAGTACCTTCCTAGTACAACTATAATGTATTGCGATTCTTAATTTATTGAAATTGACGAAATATAAAACTTCAAACTATAGACTATAAATGACCAGGGCCAATACATAGAGACTACATAGAAACATAGACTACGGATCTATTAAATAAGTTTTTTCCAAAATTGGCAAAATTACAATTTAAAATGATTATAAAATCCAATTCAATTCTCAGATGACTATATGGAATCTCCTCGGAATTTAACCAACTTTTCCATTTTACCTAGATATTTCTCATAAAAAAGTAAATTTTTCTAATAGTAATTTTCAAATGTAACTGTTTTTTCCTTATATGACGGGGTTTCTTCACAGATATCCCTTTTTAATTACATTTTTGTTTTGTAAAATTGAATTCTCAAAATCCTCCAAAATATGAAATTCGATTAATAAAGCTTGTAATTTTGACATTTTGGCAGTTGACATTATGGTTTTTTGTACAAAAATCCCAAAATTTCAGCTCATTTAAAATGAGATTTATATTTTTCACTAAAAAATTGGAGGATAAAGGGGGAACAGGGTAAAAAATGGAAATTGTCATAAATTCTAAATTCATATTTTCGATAAAATTCACTCTCAATTGCATCTCTCCTTGGACTTGGACCATATTTACATACCTTATTATGTATATGTGTATTATGTACTTAATATTACATGAAATAGTAGTATCTGTAATATGGTACATGTACAAGGGGAATGCACGTGAATATCAAATACCTAAAATAAAATACAAATGCACCATCATCATAATAATATATGAGCTTGGGTATATTTATTTCAAACTAATAAAACTATTACATAAAAAGAAAATACTACTACTTTAATACTAGTACTAGTATTTGTACAATACAAACCCCTCGTGTCATTGTCATATTCGAATTCCCCAGATAGAATATAAGGGCTCGAAATAAGCCTGTTTCTGATCCTTCGAATGTAAATCTGAATTTATACATATTCCCTACATATACATAGTACATACATATATATGTAATTTAGCTTGATCCAATGCAAATGGCCATTCAAAAAACGAGAGAAAAAAATCTCCATTACATTTTCTAAATCCACCTTAAATAGATTGAAGGATAAGAAACTGGGACTTGTGCATTTCGTATGACAGAAGTAAGGGAACGAATTGCTTAGAAAATCAATAAAAATTCAAGTTTTTATTAAAATATTTGAAAGATCTTAGTATCTAACTATCAGTAGATAGAAAACCTCTTATATGATTCAAATATAAGATTTAGAACACTTTTGTTTTGTATTTTATAGTATCTTTGCTTGTTTTTTTTTGAATTCCTTTTAGAGTAAGTAGCTTGGGTTTTTTTGGTATTTTTGGGTTTGGGACTCAGCTGGATTATACTGCTGAAAAGCACACTTTCGCCATGCTGTTTTTACCACTGGATAATGAATAATAATGAAATGTAATTAAGATGTTTGCTTAAGCCTTCTAGTACTATCTGTAGTTAGATGGTAAAAAAGGAGTACATAGGTAGATAGTAAATGTTGGTTTTTTAAATATTTAAATGAGACTTATATTATCTTATCTAATACAAGGGCTTAGGAAGAACCACACCTTGGCTTCTTTTTTTATGAGCTTAAAAATTCCTAGCTCACTGTCAAGGGTATTTAAAACACCTCTCCAATTTGCTTTTGACATTTATACAATGTCTTGAAAAGGATCATATTTTTATGGACTTGGTTAGATGGTCAAATTTCTAGTCAGTAAAATGTCAGAAAAGAATTTTTACAATTTTTGAAAAAAAAAATCAAGATCATTTTGTGAAAACTTTTGAATCAATTTAATCAAAATTTTCAAGTCAACTTTTTGAAATGGATGAGTTTAAAATTTTTGTAATTACAAATTCTCTAATTTTATGTAGTAAAAAGGTTGATGTCTGATCCATTAATTAGCTTATTCTTCAATAAATGTATCTACTATGTATCTGTATGTAATGTATCTGAAGATAAGTACCCTGCCTTAGTTATCCAATA
This sequence comes from Nanhermannia cf. coronata Gr-Ori-00579, assembly GCA_034699045.1. Classification (NCBI taxonomy): domain Eukaryota; kingdom Metazoa; phylum Arthropoda; class Arachnida; order Sarcoptiformes; family Nanhermanniidae; genus Nanhermannia; species Nanhermannia cf. coronata Gr-Ori-00579. The sequence goes on from JAQIXA010003335.1 coordinate 3,864, forward strand.
CAAATGTAAAAAATTTCAATAAGGCAAATTTATGCTAAAAAAAGATTTGTCTTTGATAAACTTGGATTTAAGCAAGTATCCGCAAGATCTTATTAATCGCTAATATTTGTACCTCTAAATATGAAAAAAACTAGTATTTCGGATTCCTTCGATGTCATTCTGTCATATCTTGGTGGTGTTTTGTTCGTAGTGACAATGATTGTACAAATCTTGCTTCTACTTTTGCGGCAAATGAATAGATTTTTATACAAAAAGAAACCTCTAAAATCTCTTTAAAAAATCTAAGTTCAAGGATCCTTTCAAGTTTTTTCCAGCAAGTACAGTAGATATCTATATCAAATTTATTATTCAGAGTTGGAGTCTCGACTAAAGAGCATAATAAACTTGTGCTCCACTCATACTTATGTAAATGAATATGTGCTTTTTGACAGACTCGATGTGATGATAAGGATTTAAAGTTAAGAAGAGAAGACAGGGGAAATCCTAATTATATTTTAAAAGGTATGACTGAATACTAATCAAGTACTACGAGTACATTCATAATAGTATGTAGATATCATAAACCAGAAAGATTCCTTTTAATTAATGGAAAACTTGAAAAGTCAAATTTTATCGAATCAAGACTTTTTGTCATATTATCCTTATTGTATAATTTGTTGAAATATTACAAATACTGATATTTGGGTAGGTAAAGGTTAATTTCCCATTTAACTCTCCTAAGTCAGTTACCAATATTTTGGCATTATTTTACAAAAATTTTACTTTTTAGATTTCTCTTTCTTTCTCAGATTTCTCAGATTCAGATTTGGCTAGTCTCATATTTAATCAAAGCGAATGATTAGTGTCAAAATTTTTAGAAAATATTAAAATACTCGATTGATTTTGAGGATTCAACCAAAACAAAAAAAAATATTTTTGCCCTATTCTCGATCATTAGAGAGTCACCTACCTACGTCATGAGTTTTAAAATTGCAAGATCAAAATTGGTATACCTATATTGATAATTTCAGGCACAGGCTCTTAAAGCAACTTATCTTTGGATAATTGAGTTATTTCAACTTGAATTTCTGTTTTTTTTTGCTAATTTTTTGTTTCAGCTTATTCTATACATGTAATTAGATATGAGAATCCGCTAATCTAGTCATTATACAGTATTTAGAGACTTAAAATAAAAAAGTGTAATTGTCAAAATTGTCATACACTTGAATTTGAGCATTTACTTTTTTTTCACAAATATAGAAAAGCGCTAGATAACGTTAATTAATGAGTACATTTACATCATTGTAATTACTTCCTTTACATAAAAATAAAAATAAACATCTGAGAACTCACTTTAATTTAATTTAATTTACTCTTATACCTTTATAGCTATGTTGAATATAACTGTAGTGCAGATTACAAATGAAATGATGAGATTTGCATTTTTTTGAGTAAATTACAAGAACTGAGCTTTTCAAAAAATCCTACAATTACAATTTGCATTGACCTCTGCCTGCGCTCAAGCTAGGCTTTTTTATGCATTTTCTTTACAATTACAAGTACTCGTATCTAGGTATTTTCGTATAGCAAGACTTGTCAAATTTCTTGATATTTTTTATAAAAGCAAGTAAGTAGCATAGTGTCTAAGCTTTTGATTTAAAGTACTTATGTATATAAGCAGGTAAGTATATGATAATGGGGTTTATAGAGGATAGAAAAGGTTGGATTTTGATTCTGTGGGAATAGTTGTTTATCCGTATCTAATTAGTTTTGGCTGGTGGTGGGAAGTTTTTGGGTTTTTGTGTGAGAGAAATCTCACACAATTCGACTTTTACAAGAAATCATATTGACAACTTAAAAGTTTAAAAGTGAACCCTTTTATACATAACTAATACTAATAGATTGTAGCCTGTCTGCTACTTTTATTATAAAATTTGTACAAAATTACAAAATTACAAATTCTAACAATAAACCAAAATATTTAACTACCTATTTCTGGAAACTATCAAATGTATGTACATTTCATAAAACGAAAATAAATTTTAAATTTAGTCTGAAATTTTTATCAAAATTTGCCGACATGTTACCTAATACAATTTCTTGATATTTTTAGATTTAGATGTTAGATATTATAGATACTAGTACTAGATACTTACATACTCCGTATTTTGAATACTTGAAATGGAGTCGAAAATTTTAAGACAAAATATTTTTAATCAGAATTTTCAAAATTGCAATTAAAAATTCTGTATACTTTCAAGTTAATAATTGAAATATTTCAAAAAATCCTCCCAAGTATTTTAATTAAGATGTTTAATCAAGTGATTTTGAGATTTTTCTGGTTTTTTTTGCCATATGGAATGTATAGAATCACTCTCTATCCATTATCCATAATGTTCAATATACTATATCAGACCACAAAAACCAAAAGTTGAACGAATTTCCTGCATTTTCATATTTTCAATTTCATAAAATCTATAATAAATGGGTTTTAATATGTACCTACACATAAGTACATACATTGTAGTATAATTTCCTAAGAGGTCTGCTTACATTATTTCACATGCTCTTTGACAAAAATCTTTAAGAACATGTAAATAATTGTGAGAATCTGGTATCTTTAAATGATGTAATTATTTTATCCATTTCGGGGAAGCATAAAGAAAAATAAAGGGATCAAAATTTTCTAATCTTCATTATCATTACCTATATACAGATACAGACAGTAGTGTATTATTACTTCAGACTTTACCTTAAGTTTCAAAAAAGTAAGTCTCCTAAGCTTACATCACAGGTGAATTTAAGATTTTTTTGGAAATTGTGGGTGGCCTAAAAAGTAGTAAAATTACTAAATGCCCAAATGCCTAAGCATCGCTTACTTTTGATGATATACTACAAGTTACAATTATTCCATATGGAAAGATAAGTATAAAAAGTCAAAAATTCAATTCCATAAATAAGGCTTGCAGATGATTGCATGTTGGAAACAATTAAGTACATGTTGTTAAAATTAAGAGTAGTTTTAATTTTTTACAGTATGCAAAAAATGAATAAAGTCATTTTATACTTTTTTTGATGTTCAAGTTAAATAAGGCAAAAAATACTAGTATTATACTTACAAAGATGCATTTACATTTACATACTTAATATTAATCGTAAGCTTAAGTATTAAGTACTGGTATGCTTGTAATGGAATGAATTAAGATTTTTACACATTATATCCGCTTCCTACGGCATTTGTTTTTTACAAAGAATTTAGAAAATTTCATTTCAAAATACTTAAAACTAACTGATTTAAGAGAACACAAGTTTCAAGGTAGCTTACCTACCTATAAAATTTTTTAAAATTTAAATACAAAAAGCTGCTGAGATAAAGATAAATGCCAATATCATGAAATCAGTTAGCACAAGTCTTATCTTATCCTTAGTATCAGGTAAACTATACATACCCTAATTATACTGATATAACTTTTTTTAGAATTTTAAAAATTTGTATCTATCAGTAATATGTTCTAGAACCTGAATCAGATAGATGACCTTGCAAATTCCTAAATTTAATCAAAATTACTTATCTTTAGATCACATCTTTAGATATTCGAATATAAGGTTTAAATGAAAATGTTCTAGGGTACATAGGTCTAGATCTTTGAAGCCATTTATAATTTATAGTCAATATAGTTATGTAGTTATGTTAGCAATTAATGATTTGGGTAATGCATATGTACCCTATGTATAGGTATTATTTGAAATTTTTCCAGGCGATAGTTTGTAAAATTTTGAACTGTAAAAAAAGTAATAAAACTTTACAGCCCTCAAAAACTCACGGAGATTTATATTTACTGGTTTAATATGCAAAAAGCCCTCAAATGCACATATTCGCACATAGTTAACATAGTAAACAATACAACATGTACAAGAAGTATGTACCTTCATAAAAGTTAATAATATTATAAAAAGGAAAATAAGGTATGGTAAGTACAATATGGGCTTTCCCACAAGTTTTAATATTTGAATTTGAGATAAAATTTTTGCGAATTTCATCCTTTATTATTCTGTACTTTTTTAGATACCTAACATAGAAAATAAATTTTAAAATATGGTAGGTAGGTACTTATATGTAGAGTATTTCTAGTGTCTACCTCAAAAAATACTTATCTTTAATACAAATAGTATTATGAGGTTTTTATTTTGGTTTTTTCCAAACTAGGTTTAGAAACAATTTTATAATATTAACTATATATTATGTAGATAATCCGTTCTAACCATAAGTAGTACCTATATCAGTTCAACTAGTAGTAACACCAAAATTCTTTCCAATCTTTTAGATTTAGTAAAATAAAAGAACCAAGATTGTGATTCTTCTCATTAGAAAGAAAGGCAAAGTGAAATTTTGGTCAAAATTTTGAAAAAAATTAGCACATGATAGCCCTATTACCTGGTACTATTATTCTGTAGTCGGAAATTTTTCAAAACATAAAGGTAAAAGGTATCCTTCGCATACTATGATCTGATTTTTATGAAAATCTGAGCATATTATAACATAATACAGGATAGGTAGCTAACTAGTTGTTTAAGTTTTTTAAAGAGTGAAATTAGGTAGGTAGGTATATTAAAATTTGAAGTTTATATTTAATATTGTAGGTTCCTAAACTTTTCTTTTCTTTGACTTTTGACAAAATTGTAGGTAGATATAGATATATACTCGTACATACATACCTACTAGTAATGTATGTATGTATGCATTTTATATATCTATAAATATGTAGGTACTATATTTCACTACAGAATATTATCGATCAGCTAAATACATCAATCAAAAAGAAACCAGATTCAAGTTGTAAAAAAGGTTTCTTAACCGAATTTTGCACATACCTAATACTAATATATATTCCATTACCTTACTATTAGAATGTACCAGGTTCAGGTTTGAGTTTGAGTAGCAAGTTTCATAGGCCTAAATTGATTTAAATATGCAAAATAAGCAAAATTTTCAGGCACTTGGGACCAATAAAAATTTTCTGAGAATTTGATGTTGAAGTGAAGAGGATTTAAAAATCCATATTTCATTGTCATCAATCTTTGGATAATATAAGTCTCAATCGAGAAAAAGCTATTTCGCTTTTTTATACCACCAAACCATTCTACAGTATACTCGTAGTATTACAGATACTTTTACTAGAGATCCCATGGTATTTTATGAGAAAAAAAAGGCTGAATAGAGAGATAAAATGATGTAGGTTGATTTATTACCAAATCTAGATAGATCCTTTCTCAAAACCTAACCATGATACAATTACGATATAATGAAACAATTTCGTTACAAATATCAGTACCTTACCTAAATATCTGAAAGAAAACCAAATGTCAGTTAAATTTATTGGTTAATAAAAAATAATTGTACTACATATGTATCAGTACTACATATGTACTACATACTAGATAGTACAATTGCAAATGTAAAGGCCAATGCCAAATCTAATGTCTGTGTCAAAAAGTCAAGTTATTAAAAAAAACCAAAACAATGATACTGTTCATTCGAGACCACAAAATTGCATTCAGAATCAGCAAATACCAATATATGTTGTAGGTACTAATGCTAAGGGCCTAAAGTTCCATTTTTTGTTAATTTATACATATACATATACCTATAGCCTATACCTATAGTATCTGTATAATATCTTATAGATCTTAAGAGTTTCCAATATTTTGAATTTTCCCACTTCACATTCATTCAAAAGTAATTTTTAAAAGTCTAATTTATAGTAAAAATCTATTTTTTTACTAGCAGGATGAACCTGCTAGATTTACACTAACAATTAATATTTTGATAAGTAAAATTTTTCTTAAAATTTTATTTCAACCTGTAAGACTTTATCGATGAATTTTGCTCTATTATCAAAAAATGGCGAAATTCTGAATCATAAATGAAGTCACTTGCATATACTGATAAATACTTGAATTGTCAAAGACTAATCCTAAAGATCTTTAGATGTTTTTAGATACGAGTACAGTAAGTGCAAGATTTGAAAGTTTTCTTATGATTTTTAAGGATTTTAGTAAATTTTATTATAATTTCCCTATAAATTTTCAATTTTTACTAGTACAGAGTTGTAATTTACTGCATCAACACAGATATATCAAAAAATGAAGCTTTTATAGCACTCTTACTAATTAAGTTAATCGATTTTCTTAGAGGATATTCTTATACTGTATTCTTATACTGTATACAGTAGTACATACATAGTATCAGTAGAGTACATCATCTGTATTTGCGAACACCACGAGAGAATATTAAATTTCTTAAAAAGTTTTAATTGGAAAAATATTTTTTCTAGAAATTGAGGTCAAACAAATTTCTATCCTATTACAACCTTTATCATATACCCTACCTTATGTAACTACCATACAATTAAGTAAGTCTTTAAGTAAGTCATCTCATCTTTTTCGAAGAAAATTAAAAGTTTTTCTTCAATTACTGCAATATAAAGTACATTACATAACATAGATATTCTCAGTTATATCGATTGCAATTAAAACTTTTTTGAAAAAAGATTGTATTCTTTTCTTGTATTCAATATTAAAGTCATTTTGGCCATTTTGGGATACAGAGCTCAGATTTCAGAGCATCAAAATGGTAATAAATATCGATTTGCAATTTGCAAAATTTTATCATTTTTCTAAGCTTTTCTTGCCTTAATGTGCTAGAAAAGCTCCAAGGGTCACTTTTTCACACTGTCATTTCGGTATTTTAAGGAAATATTTCTTTCAAATGTCCAACTCTCAACTATTTTTCATTTTTTCGGAGATTTTTTTTCTGCTAACTTTTATCTCCTAATAATAAGTAATCATTCTGTCGGTCGAACAAATGGAATTCACACTTTTATAGCAGTAGGACTATACTTTCTTGTACAAGATATAAATTATGTGCTTCATAAGTATTTGGATTTCTTCCATTTGAAAGTACCTAGTATATATAGGAGCAAAAAAATGATTTCTAGGATGTGCTTTTTGCAATTCATTTCTTTAATAATATTTTCTCCTACTCGATGAATTCGATGATTCTTGGATGCCTTGAAGGAACGCAGATATTTTGTGATTTGGACTGGAAGAAAAAGGAAATTGAAAGAAACTATCCTCCTCAAATATAGGCCATCATATTACATAATATTACCTAATCTAATGGGAAAAAAGACCTAAGGTGGTGAAAGTAAAAGTGAAATAAAATATTGAATATATCGTTAAGAATTATAAGTAGAGAAACTTACAATAGTACTTATATCTGTAGTAGCACTTTATAGTCTAACTAGTTTATAGCCTTATAGTTATAGAAGGCAAGTAAAAAGAATACATGAATAAATTTTCAAGATACTTTTTATTTTGCTTCACAGTTCAGGGAATTCTATTTTTGAAAAAAGAAAATTTCAAACAGCTTCAGTCATAATCATAATGTAAAATGCTTTCTGAAGTATCTGATACCAAAATTTATCATTTTTCCTTTTTTATGATAAATATTCATACTCCTAGCCTAGGACCTAAAACCTGCAAAAATTTAAGAGAAAGTATTTCTAAATTACTTAAATGCTTTACCTAAATTGGGAAGTTTTTAATTTCTAATCATATTTTCAGTAGGTATTTGTACAAAATGTTTTATACAAGTAGAATATCTTTTTAGTCATTTTGAGGCATAATTTACGCCCTGATAGCTTATTATAGCTGATAACTTATTATAGGATGACCAAATTCATATCAGTGATAAATGTACTTTAGAACTAGAAGGGTGAAGGGTATGTGTTTTTGATTGTCGAAATGATTCCTTATATTAGTAGTAGTAGTTTAAATTTAGCGTTTAATAGTATGGGTAACCCTGCTGTGTGAAAGCAATTTAGTTCTAAATTCTAAATTAAATATATGAAAACCATATACTCATACAAGCACAAGGCATATTGACAACTTTCAGAGCTAATTAAATTAGTAGGGTACTTGATCGATTCTCTCTCATTTAATTCAATTACCCTTATTTGAGCAAATTTACCAGTATTTAGTAGGTATATGGATTAATCAATTCCCCATTTTTGTCAATATCATAATATTCAAAAAATAGTTCCTATTCCTACAAATAATCTATTAAAAGTTTTTTTCTTAATTCATCCCCCATTGTCATTTACTAGGCTTCCAAATACCTAAAAATTTAGATATTAAATAGATGGGTTTTTGCACATTACGGGTAGTACGAGTATTTAATTTATTACCACAGTACCCTACATACTTCCTACTACCTACCTACCTATATAGTATTTAAAGAAAAAGCTTAATAATGATAGAAATCAAACTTGGCATATCATAAGCTTTTTTGATCCTAGCTTTTTGGCATTACCAATTATTAGGAACAAACTAAAAAACATCAAATTCAAGTGGGGACCTTGCCTTTATCGTTAATTTTAAAGAGTTTTCGAAAGTTGAAATTAAAATACATAAATAGGGTTGCTACAAATGACCCTCAATATTTCCGGTTCTATAATAGCTAGACAGTATGCTATATATTATTCTGTATCAGTAATAGGTAGCCGATCTCTGAATAGAAATATTTTCTCTAAATGAAATCTATTGGCTATCTATTGTACAAAAATGGCAGAAGCACGTTATGTGATACTTTAGTAAGAAAATGATTAACGATATTTTATCATTAGGAGACAGATTCTTAATCTTATTTGTACAAGTACTGATACTCGGCCAGTGGGGTACATGTACATGAGTACGATAAGTTTCAATTCTTAACTTACTTGGCTCCATTCTTTCAACTTTGTCTCCCAAAAAATGAAAAGTATATTTATAGTTTTGCAGATAGAAAGGGTGAAGAAAATATGGCAAATCTCGAATCTCAAATCTTGGACTTGAAGTCATGAAATAGAGATAAAATACACTAGGTACTATTATAGAAGTATCTAAATACAGTATGTAAAAGGAAATTTTCTTATAAGGAAATTTTCTTTTTTCCCCATAAGGGGAAGGTTCGTGATCTCTCTACTTTCTTAAAATGTAGAAATAAACGATAGAAAGAATAGAAGCCAAGAAATATTTTACTATAAGGGGTAAGAGATATTTTAAGTTTCTCTTCAAAGATAAATCATACACAGAGAGAAAGAAAATTCCAATCTATAGTGGATTTTATTTCTAAACCATTTGAGATGTCGGCACCTATCTCGAAGGATATTTTATCGGGTAGTTAGGTTAGGTACACTATGTACTTTTACTATCGTATAGTAGTGAAATAATGCATGCCCTTAAGGATATGGGGGAAAGCAAGTTTATTATTATTAGAAGATATTATAAATAAATATACCCATTTCCTTTCACCCTCTCAACCTCTTTTGGAAATATATTGAATTTATCGGAGAAAGTAAAAGAATACTTTTGTCAGATATCGATATCAGTATCAATCGATGATTTTCAATTCTAGATACTAAACTAAATACATTAATTTAAGCAAAAAATAATGTCGATTCTCTTAACTACGAGCATAGTTATTTTTCAAAAAAAACGATTTCTTAAATTTATCTTTTTTATTAAACAAACATTTTTTCGCTCATTTTATTTATTTTTGACTTACTAATGTGTTACTTACCTAATGATGACTAAATATTTGGGTTTGTGATTTTACGACAAATATAGTTACCACTATATAGTAGTAAGTACATACCTATCAATCCGCCTAATTATTTCGAAAAGTCAACTACCTAGTATAGGTAGATTAGTATTCAGTAGGTAGTGGTTTTTAAAATTTTACAATGCAAAAAAATACCACCTTTATCAATCACACCTAATTTATACAAAAAAAAAAGGATTTTTCGAAATCTTTTTAGTTTTTAGATAGTAGTTGATATAATGATAGGGTATTATGTACTTGAATCTCATCTATTAACTTTCTTTGGGAATTTTTCAATAATTTGTTTAAAAGTTATGTTGTTAAATAAACTGATAGGGTACTCGTAAATTCCTTATAATTCACTATGAATATTGTATCGTAATATCAGAAATTATTTATTAAACAGTTCTTTTTCTTGTCAGATAAAATTTCCGAGTCATGAAAAAATAACCTTATGATGTAGGTGTCATAAGATATCGCGATTCAAAATTCAACCCTTTCCATGCATAATAATAGGCATTTTTGCATTATCTATAAAAGTGTCTAGTATACCTACATTCTAATGCTGAATAAACATATCGATACTCGAATTTCACTTTATCAGCTTTTTTTTTACTTTCTTTTTGAAAACACCTATTGAATCACTTACCAAAAATGATTTTTTGAATTTACACTGACTTTGTTGTAAGCGAGTTCAAAGCATTAAATCCTTTAGAATGAGTAAATAAGTGTAGTAATATTTTAGTAAGGTTGGAAAGATATATGAGTATAAGTATATGTATATTGAGTATTGGTACGAGTCCAAATCTGGAAAAGTAGAATATTTCAATCAAATCAAGAAGTCATGAGATATTCGAGTCCATTAGCTTATTGCTTCCACTCTGATTTGATAAAAAAATACCTA
>JAQIXA010003336.1:0-14387 GCA_034699045.1 Nanhermannia cf. coronata Gr-Ori-00579
TGCGGCACTCTTTCGCACTTTGAGCGCACCGCACTTTCGCACTTTAGCACTCCGAGCGCACCGCACCGCACTGTGCGGCACTCTTTCGCACTTTGAGCGCACCGCACTTTCGCACTTTCGCACTTTAGATCTCCGAGCGCACCGCACTGTGCGGCGCTCTTTTATCGTAAAAATACAGCGCACCGCTCTTCAGCACTTTCGCACAGTGCGAAGAGTGTGCAAGTGCGCTTTTTTCCGCACAGCGCACAGTGCGGTTCGACCTCTGAATTAGACTTGAAACATTTTATATGTACACTATATGTACATACCAATAATAATTTGTAGAGATTTGATTTTTTAAAGTCGATTTTCTAAATATGTTACTAATCTTAAGTAATTACTAAATTCGTTAGTAGAGAAAATATCGGATTTGAAACCTAGTTTCCATCTAAATCCTTTTGATTATCAATATTGACTTATTGCAAAATCTAGGATTTCTTTCAAAATTGAATATTATGTATCGAGATCGAGATCGAAAATCGAATCCGATCCGATCCGAATCCGAACCGAAATAATCGAATTTAAAATTTATTACAATACACCCCAAATCCAATGAACAAAATACTCGAATACCTATATAAATCCGCGATTTCCTGAAATATTTTTTTTTAAATCAGAAGAATCAGAAAATCAGTCAGAGTCAGAACAGAAACAGAATCAGAAAAAAAAGAATTCTCAAACTCTAAAATTTTAATTAGTCAAAGGTCGTCAAATTAAATGGGTATAAATGTGACAGACCAGTGACCAAGATGATGGATTGTGCCAATTGTCAACGATTGACCGATGACCTCACAAGTTTGACAATTGCATTCAAAAACCTTAAGAAATGGATGCAAGAGAAGCAGGGTAAAATCACATTATTTACCTAATATTTACAATTTACCTGTAAATCTAATTTTAATTATAATTTGTAAATTATCTCAACAGAGATTAGAATTCCTCAATGTTTGGACTTTCCTGTTGACAATGTCCAAGTCGGAATAGACGGAAGGAGGTTGAGTCACAATTTATCTTTACCAGTATGTTTGGAGAAGGACAATGACAAGAGTAAGCATTTTAATCTTCGTATATTTTCCAGTGATTATTTAATGTTTAAAAAATGCATTATTATGATGGAAATTGATGGGTTTCACTGCCTTCTAATCCTATCCTATTACTATTACTAATTAAATTAAAGGATATTTTCGGGTTATAATGGGCTTTCTGACATTTATTATGATGTTTAACATGCAAAGGCCTGAAAGCCAATTACATCTAAATTCTAAATCTAATAAGTAGTATTTATTACTTACTCTTTATACTGATAATCTAGGTACATGTACATGCCTAGTGCCTAACCTTGCTACTGTAATGTAGTAGGTACATATTTTTATGATTAGCTAATTTATATTTTATTTTATCGAAATTGAATAGGATTGGTGATAAGACTGGAGAGATTGCCAGCTACAACGACAACTGAAACTCAAAGACAAGGGTCAGATTCAGAGTCAAGTACCGACAATGAAGATATGTTTAACAATGGTCAAAATGAATTAAGATATGATAGAAGGTTTTATTTTTATTTTATGATTTTTCTATCTTTTATCTATTTTACACATTATCTAAATAAGTTAAATCACTGCTAATCATTTCCATTACAGACTTCATAATAGGAGCATTTTAAATCAAAATAATTCTGGTGAAGTAGAGGATGATCGTTCAATTAATGAATCTATATTGGACCTGGATAATGATCATAATTTTGATAATTTGAAAGAAAAAGAAAACTGGGACAAAAGATTGCCAAGTATTACTAAAGATCAGAACCGTATTACATGTGAGAAAAAACCCAATTTGATGTTAAAGACTTATAGTAAAAGGTAATTTAATTATTTTATGTACAATGTACTGGTAAATTACATCTAATTTTTAAAATTAATTTTACAGTAAAGTTTCAAACCAAGTAAATTCATATAAAAACCGTGAGCTGAAAAAGGATTTATTTCTTGAGAAACCTATAACTACTACTACTAACAATGCTAGCAAAAAGATTATACAAAGATCATATTTAATTGACGATAACTACATCGAGCCTCCTCGGTCATTTACTAAATCCACCTTGAAAAGGAACCAAAACCTCAAGTGTTCAATTTGTTCTAAATCCAATTTTTCCACAACTCGAGAGTATAGACTTCACTTATCATCTCATGATTTCTCAAAAAGATATAAATGTTCAAATTGTCCATCCCGATTTTCTAATAAACAGTTATTAAAAAGCCATCATTACTTTTGCATAGGACTAAAAAGATATGTTTGTTTAAAATGTAAACGACGTTTTACATTAGAATGCCAAGTAAAAAGACACAATTTATTACCATGTTCGCCAATCAAAGAGAAAAATAATGGTCCATTCCAGTGCCCATTACCCAACTGTCATCAAGTGTATACTTCTAATCATAGGCTTCGTGAGCATATGAAATACTCTGTTTTACATCGAAAACATCCACCAAGACCAAAACCAAAGAAATACAAATGTGAACATTGTAAATTGAGGATTTCAACACCAGGAGCATTAGCTAACCATACAAAAAGATGCTTAAAAATTAAAGATATTCTTTGCACTAATTGTGGGAAATTATTTTCTTGTGAAAAGGATCTGTACCTACATGTACTACGTGTACATGAAAAAGTTAAAAACAAAGAATGTCCCCATTGCCAAAAGAAATTTTACTCTACAACATCAGTTAGAAAACATATTCAATCTCTTCATTCTACTGACCCTGAATCCTTCGAAAGGATTTGTCCTACGTGTGGGGTCATCCTGAAAAATGAAGACTCTTTAAAAAAGCATATTTCTACTGTGCATCAAGAACGTCGATTTAAATGTGAATTAGATGGATGTAATCGTACATTCTCATGGGAAAATGAATTAAAAAGACACCTCAAGTACCATTCAGAAATTAAACAAGGACCATTTAAATGTACTTTTGATGACAAGTGTATAAAGGGTTTTGCTTCTCAAATGTCACTACAAGTGCACATCAGCCGAAGCCATCAAAAGAATAATACAAGAAAGGATACGAGGATAAGAACGGAAAGGATAAGAAACCCACGAAAATCCACGAGTACGAGAGAATGTCCTATATGTAAAAAACATATAAAGTGTTTTAGTAATAATTTCAAAAATCACATTCGATTTACTCATGAAGGATATCGACCTTACAAATGTTCAGGAGAAAATTGTACGAAAACTTTTAGTTCTAAATTTTGTTTTGGGATTCATGTAAAGAGACATCATCCTGAACAATACAAGCCTGAAGATTTTCCACTAGCTGTTTCAAATCCAAATCCAAAGAAATATATTTGTAAAGTTAAAGATTGTAATCGAGCATTCTATCATTCTTCAAACCTAATTCAACACCAATCTGTGCATTTAGAAATTGGGGAATTTAGTTGTAATTTCTGCAATTTAAAATTTAAAAGAAAATATAATGTAACAGCTCATATCCAAGCTGTGCATTCAGGTATAAAGCCATTTGTATGCAATTATGAAAATTGTGATAATAAGAGTTTTGCTCTCAAATATTATTTAAAAAGCCATATCTCAGCAGTTCATTTAGGAAAACCAAGAAGAACTAAAAAGAAAGACCCTTCTATTAATGTACTAAATAATAGTAATTGAGATTAAGATATAATTTAATTCCTAATTAATTATTTGGTTTTAAAAACCCACAAGCTACAATTACCTAATAATAATAATACTTATATTATGTAACATTTTTAGTTCGAAACTTTGCTATTTTTGAAATATTTTGTTTAAGAATTTGATCTATTGGACATTTCTCGTAGTAGGGTACTATTAAATTAGCAAACATTTTAAAAGATTTTTTTTATAAATCACAATCAGATCTATTAAAATAAAATTTACAAAAGCTATTTTGTTTTTGAATTTTAGATAAAATAATCATACTATATGATAACGATAACTGTTATATCGTGTTGTTTTATTGGTAAGAAGCTAGAAACCTAAAGAAATTGGTTTGCTAGATTAGTATAATTAAATTATTACAAATTTAAAGGAAAATTAACTATTCAAAATTACTTACCTATCATATTTTCTTCCAAGTTAAAATTAGTCAGTTCAGTAGGTATATGAGTTTAGAAATAATTTTATATTTGCTTAATATTAATCTAAATAGTAGTAGATAGATAGTAGAGCTTCGTTCCCTAATCTCAGATAAAATTTAAATGATTTATTAAGGGTTTTAATAGAGGACTATGTCTGAATCTTGTATTCAGACGCCGAATTTTTGCTTAGAATTTAGGATTTAAATTTAGAATTAGAAATTTAAGCTAGGTATTCTAGTTTATTTTGAAATTTTGCCAATTTAATTTCTAAAATGGCAAAAATAAATGATAAAATCAAACCCCCCAGTAAAATCAAATAAGCTGTGAAAACATCGCCGATTAACAATTGGGCAGTTTCGAATTCAGAAATTGGATCGCATCTGATTCTTGTGATGTCAATGATTGTTTGATAATAGGTTCTTTTTTCTATACCTCGTTCTTTTATTAGCAAAACTCTAAAATAGCAAAAATTAGAGTATTAGAAAATATTTATAAAATTGTATAAGTAGGGAGGCTGTTTATAAATACCTAAACTTTCTCCTACTAACTTTCACCTTTGTTAAATGTCATTTTTGATCTCCCTAATGTAGGAAAGTCTCTAATTAACTTTCGCCTACATATGTAACCTGATCTATTATTTTTATTACATATACCTATTTGTGTTTATTAAAGGAATACATAAATTAGAATTATCCTATACTATCCTAACTTAAGCCTGACCTTATATTCCTATATTAGTAGGATCAAAAATAACATTTATATACATAGTAGGGTAAAGTTACAGATTAATAGGAGATTTTCCTACTTTAGTAGGATGCATTCCGTATTAGTCAACTAGGGTTCAGAGGATTTATAATCAAATTTTGACTGCTTATTCTCGGATGAAACAGTTGTCATTTTGACATGAAATTTTGAGTCTAGGTACATATACTCGTATAATACCAATATTTTCTAAGGAATATGCCAATTGTTCTCAAATAAATCAAGTCAAAATGAAAACTGCTCCAAGTGAAAGTACCCTACCTAGTCTTTATTTCAAAAACGCTTCTGAACTACTCTATAGCATTTAAACATTACTTTATGTTTAAAATGTCCTTTAAATCTGATCCTTTTCCAACAAACATAGCTCCAGTGGTAGGTCGAGACAAAACCGGAACTGGAACTTGAAATACAGCAGCATTGCAAAATTTGATTGCTTGTATATTTTTATTTCGGAAAAAATTGAAAAATCCAATGTTTGTACTTATAATTGTAGATTTATCATTTGAATCCAAAATTTTCTCAATGACCCCATCTCCCATTAGATGTGTTAAATATGCTTTTGGGTACTTATCCTCAACCAGTCTCTAAATTAGTCAAAATTTACCAAAATATGTATCAAAAAATTTGGATCTTGGAAATTTTTAAAATTTTAATAAAACATTGTGAATTTCTCTCGGAAGTCCAAGTGATCCATCCGAATAAATATCATATTTCCAGTATTTCAAATCTTGAAATTTATTGATAGGTATGACTTTCCTGGACAAATTGTAAATGATTATTGATGAATAATAAGCATTTGTTAAAAGTCCGAATAAAAGAGCCGATATTAAAAATAGTCGGATTGAATTATTTTCTGGAGGATTATCAGCACCTTTTTAACAAATTTTAAAAATTTTTGAAAATTTTGATATTTTAGAGCAAACCTTGGTTCGTTTGAATCCCAAAGACATAAATCAAGTAATTGGACAAAATTTCAAAAATTCGACTTTTGTATTTACTAGATAAAAGTATGGTAGCAACTAAACCGGAAATTACAAATATAATCCAAAATATTGTAATAAAAAACCAAACTTTTGGGTAAAAAGATTGAGTAAATATATTTTTTAGAATGTTAATTTGAGGTTGTTTGAAGTAGGCAAAGCACCTGTTAAATTAAATTACTTTTGGTTAAAATATCTGTAGTCAAAATTTTCAAAAATTTTCAAAATTTTTAAATTTTTATACGTGTCAATCTGATGTGTATGGAGAAATGTGACACTTTTTGCAAAATTTTCCCCAATTTGAAAATTTGCAATCGCCAAATCCGCCACATCTTCATTTACTTTGGTTTGAAGGCCTTTTGAGGAGAATTCTTCAGTTGGAATATTTTTCAAAATTAGTGCCTTTTCTCTAAAATGTATAATTTTTGATTTTTATAGACTGATTACTGATTGCCGACTGATTTCAAAAATTTACAAAACTAGACAATAATCAGCATAATAGTAAATTATCAGTACATAAAATTTAGAGAGTCTCGAAGATTCCAAAAATTTTCGACAAAATATCCCCCCGTAAATCTAAATCCAAGTGTTTCATTTCCGCTATATCGACTCACTATATCATAGCCTGGACCTAAATCCTTAAAAATATTGCTTATATTATAATCACTAATATTAATGACATATTTGGGGTAGATTTGGGATAATTCGGAAATTTTTTTCAAATTTGGAACTTGAACTAACTATATTGACAGATTAAGAAGTTATTATGTATTTTGATCGTATATTAAGAGTTTTAATATCATAGCCTATCTCTATTAATATAGAAATTTCAGGTTAAAATATCAACATTGTTAGTCCGAAAATAGACTGGTCTAATTTCAGAAAAGTGTTCGAACTATCCCTAATCTACCCCTATAGTAATATATGTAAACTTACTATTTGAATCCCTCGAATATCAATATATTTGAAATTCTCACTCCGTCGAGCTGGTTTATTCAAAATGGCCAAAATATTCAAATTTTTCTGATTATATACATTTACAGGTATATTAGAATAAAAAGATACATTTCTAATTGAATAAAGTTCGTAAATTTTTGAATTTTCTACAAAAATCACATTAGAATCAAGTCGAAATTTTGGAAAATGAACAAAATGAACTGTCCTTGTAAAATTTAAACATAAAATATATATCGAATTCGATCGGATATTGTCAACATATTCTTTTATCTATAATATCAAATAAGCTGTAAATTTTGTAAAACTTGAAAAAAAATTCAAACTTGCCTTATTCAAGATATTTATAAGCTCAATTTCGTTCTTTACACCGTATATAAATATGCAATTTTGACAATTTAGAGAAATATTTGCCTCATTCTCATAAGAAATTAACAGATTATGAAATGTACTTTTTTCTATATAAAGATTTAATAAAAGTATTTATTTATTTATTAGACTAGAAACTTTTTATATGTCTATAAGTATGTATTTGTAAGGTACCAATATAATTTGTAGAGATTTGATTATAAAGTAAAATTTCAAAATTTTGAAAGTCCGTTTCTAAATCGGTTAATAAAGTTAGTAGAGAAAATATCTCCCATTTGATAAATGCAGAATTAAGTCCGATAATTATTATTAGTATTTTTAGTATTTTTAGCATTTTAAATATAAAATTCGAAAATTCTGAATTCTAAAAAATTCCAATATGTAAAGGTTGTAAAAATTCTAAAAATTGAAAAAAAGATACTCAAATAAATACCTTTTTTTGCTAATAAAAATGTATTAGATACAAACTGACTTACATATTATACAAGTATGTATCTTATTAAAGTTTTTAAAATTATACAAATTTTTACACAAAATAATAGTAGTTAGATACATAGCTTATAAGTTATAAGATAAGTATAGATTATAGATATATGCGATGTAATGTTAATTTAAGAAATATTTTAGAAATTGTGTATAATTATTTTTCAAATTTTTTCTGTTTGTAAATTATAACCCTAAAATTTAAAATAATTAAAGATAATTTACTTTAATTTATGACATTGGGAATACCTATTTCTCACAAAATACAGAAACTTTTGAATGCTTTTGAAAATGTTTAAATAAAATAGGTAGCTAAATATTTACTAAATTAGGTCTAAAAAAGTCTAAACTTTTGCTAGAAGAACTACTGATAATATACTGATATAATGTTCCTAATGAATTTAGACACCTATTAAATTTAAAGATAAGTGGTATATAACACAATAACATGTAATTCATATTCTAATCTGTATTTATCTTGAAAAAAACATTTTTAACTAGATATATTTCAAATGCCTATAATTTGAAAAATGTAAAAATATGTAGATTTGTATACCTATGTATTTTTTTAAAAAAAGACATAATATTCGAATTTCAAGCCTTTACTTTTTGTACTTTATATAAAGGCCAGAAAGCCATTCATTATTTATAACCTTTTTATAAGTATTAAAAATTGTTATAATGTATCAATCAAGGCCGAATTCTATGGGTTTTTAGACATAAATAAAATGATTTTTTACCTACTTTTTTGATGACATTGTATAATTTATAAGTTAATTTAAGAAATATTGAAATAATAGGTATTATGCTAGTAGTGTTAGTTGTAGGAAGTAATATTATCCAAATGATCAAAAGGGAACATGTCACCTTAAACAAAGTTCTTCCTAGAAATACATAAGTACTATTTTAAACATGAAAGAAATGTAGGAAATGTATTAGAAATGAGTTTAAAGAATCAAATATATTGACCTAAAATTCTATAAAAAATATTTTTTGAGGTCATAAACCTTAGGTACATTAAAATTGAGAAGTGAGCCTAGAATTATTTTTTAGTTCAGTTTTATTCAAGGACGAGCAAAATGAATCGAGGGATATTTATATTCCTCGCTCTACTCATTGTAGGCGTATTTTCAGGTAACTTTAAATTAATTCATTAAATCAAATTGGGAACTATCCTACGTTTTATTATTAATAATGTATAAATTTATGCTAATTTATTCAAATTTTAGCGGAAATCCCAAAGAAAGAAGTCGAACCTGCACCAGCAGCCCTAGCAGTAGATGCCACTAAGATAAAGACCGAACTTGAAGCAGACTCCGATCCAAAAGAAGTGAAAAAACGAGATGAAGCTGCAGTAGCAGCAGTAGATGCCACTAAAATAAAGACAGAACTTGAAGCAGAATCAGAACCAAAAGAAGTCAACAAACGAGAAGCTGATTTGGATTCTGTTAATGTAATACTTAAAATCTTGTAAAATTAAAAAAAAACCGTAAATTTAATTGCAAAAATGTTTTACAGTATTGCAAAGACAGGATGCTCCATCAACCTCCATGTTTTTTTGACCCAAGACCTCTAGAAGCCCATCCAGAAGTAATACATTATACATTTTCATATTAATATAAATATATAATTCGTTTTAAAAAAATTTAAATATTTTTTGCTAGTATTGCAAAGGTCGAAAACCAAGCGATCCGCCATGCTATTATTCAGAACAACTTACCCCAGGTAAAGGTGGGGAAGGAAGCGGTAAACAAGGTGGTCAAGAACTTGGTGATAGTGGTGAACAAGGTGGTCAAGAACCTGGTGATAGCGATGAACAAGGTGGTCAAGAGCCTGGTGATAGTGGTGAGCAAGGTGATCAAGAACCTGGTGATAGTGGTGAACAAGGTGGTAATGAACCTGGCAGTGGACTGGATGGCAATCGACCAGGATTTGGTAAACCAAGAGAAAGCGGTGAATTTGGACCACCAGATTTTGGCAAAC
Organism: Nanhermannia cf. coronata Gr-Ori-00579; assembly: GCA_034699045.1. Lineage (NCBI taxonomy): Eukaryota > Metazoa > Arthropoda > Arachnida > Sarcoptiformes > Nanhermanniidae > Nanhermannia > Nanhermannia cf. coronata Gr-Ori-00579. The sequence goes on from JAQIXA010003336.1 coordinate 9,678, forward strand.
CAAGACCACCATTTGTCACAAAATCACCATTTGTGTCAAGAGAAAGCGATGAATTTGGACCACCTGGATCTGTTCCCAAATTTGTAATATTTTAATTTATAAAGATAATATTTTTTAATAATTAAGAGATTGTGGAACAAAAATTGTGACAATCTTCAAAGTTTACCATGTCGGCTCTAGACATTGGCTCTAGGAACGCGGATTCGATTCCCTACCGAGTATAAATTTTTACTATACAAATTACAAATCCTGAATCAAATTCAAAGAATATTTTAATGTTCTATATTATTTTATTACAAAAGATACTGACAGTTTTTGTACTTGAACTTGATTACCATTTAAGATTTTTATGAATATTTGGTTAAATTGACAAAGTTTTGCGTTTTCTTTTTTGTAAATTTTAGCCATTCTGTGATCGAGATGGTTCAAAACCGAAGCTTCCACCATGTGAAATGTCTCCTGGTGCAAGAAAAGATGTAAGATTATTAATTATTATATCTGCATGCTAACTTTGTTAATTAAATTTGTATACGTAATTTTTTTTTAATTATATTTCTTTCAGTATTGTCGAGCCCTTCTCAAGAATGAATAAAGACCATACGAGTGAAAAAAAAACTTTATTTTATATACTTGTTTAATAATTAGTTTTAAAATACATATTCTGAAACTTTATTGAATAAATCAAGCAAAATTGAAAAATTGTTAAGCTTAAATAATAATAGCTTATATAATCATATACGAGTAAATAAGAATAGAAAGAGTCATTTTTACATTTTTATAGTAAAAAAACTCATCAAATATTTGTAACGTTTATTAGTTTCATGGTCCAAGTATAGGTGGCTTTTAACTCATTTTCTTAACTTATGAAGGTCAAAAATTTGAAACTTGTCAAAAAATTGAAAGAATTTCGAGTGAGGTTTGCAAAAATCTAAATTTTTTATAGAGAAATCCGTAGTGAACATGAAAGTATTGAAAATAGTTTTATAAAAAATTCAAAAAATGAGTTACGCCATCTATCTTTTTATTCTCCTTAGTTAATTATTGATCTTGTATTCTTTATTAATCTATGGTATAATTCAAGATTTGTGTAACCTAATTAGCTTAAAAGGATTTGGGTTTAACTTCATAACTATTTTGGTTGAATTTCTTCCTATATTTTATTTCTAATTCTACCCCTGCACTGTATGAAATCAACCAAATTTTTATTTAAAAAAAATTGGGTTAATTTCATACATGGGGGTAAATTTAGAACAAAAAAATAGAGACAAATACAAAACAAATCCAGCCAAAAAAGAAATGAGTATAAACCGGAACAGTTTAAAAGAATAATACTAATAATAAGAGCCGGAATTAATAATAACAGCCTGATGGAATTATCCTCTGATTCAGCACATATTATTATATAAAAGGATAAATAGGATTTTAGGCCGTTCCATGTTTAACCTCATATAAAGGTCAGAAAGTTGATTTGCAACCCAAAGATATCCTATTTAGAATTTTTCAATAATTTTCAAAAGACAAACCTTGATTAGTTTGAATTCCAAAGACATGAATTGTATAATCTTATAAAGTCTTCAAAGCGGGAATTTTTAAATTTTCTTGATACAGTTAAATGTAAAAAGTATCCCAAACAAAATGAAAGTTATCCAAAAAATTCCAATAAAGATCCAAAGTTTTGTGTAAAATGGTGGACATTTTTCAGTATATTCAATTGAGGTTGTTTGATTTTGCTTATTTAAGTAGGCTGTAAGCTATTCAAAGTTAAATGATAGAGGTATTTTAGGAATAGTTCCGATTTAAATTTTGTAAAGCCTCTTTTCGAATGAAAAAATCGTTTCTTTGACCTGGAATTTGTTTATATTTGCCATAATATCTAGATATTAACCTCAAAATAATAATTTGTTTGTCCAAAAACAGACTGTCCGAAATTCAAAAAAGTTTCTAAACTAGGTATATCTGATCCACTCTTATTACATATATCTCATTTTTAAAGGATATATGTTCAGCTTTCAGGCATTTACATGATAAACCTCATATAAAGGCCAGAAAGCTCATTATAATCTGAAGATATACTTTATTTGCCTTTATGATAATGATAGACCTTGTTTTTATAATACATAAATAAATACTGATAGCTACAGATAATTAGTTAATTAAGTTAGGCTACTATATAAAACTTTATCATTATCATTATTTACATCTAATTGTAATCGGTCAGATTTTACGATTTTAATAATGTTGACTAAAAACATCAATTTTAAAATTTTTCAAATATAACTATTCAATATGGCTCCAGGACAAAATCCTAACTGCCAAAATCCTAACATACCAAAATCCTACCGAACCAAAATCCTACCGACCGAAATCCTACCTAAGCCAAAATTCTACCGACCAAAATCCAAAATTTTGTCAAAATTCTCAACTTTTGAGATTTTTAATATGCAATTTTTGGCTAAATTGAAGAGAATTGGTCAAAAATTTTGACTTTTGTCAAAAATTGCATATCAAAAATCTCAAAAATTGAAAATTTTGACAAAATTTTGGATTTTGGTTTAGGTAGAATTTCGGTCGGTAGGATTTTGGCTTAGGTAGAATTTTGGTTCGGTAGGATTTTGGTTTGGTAGGATTTTCGTATGTTAGGTTTTTGGCAGATAAGATTTTGTCCGCGACCCATTTAAAATCTTTCTTTAAATTTTTGATCAAAATTTATTTTATAAAATTCAAATTTTTATTAAATGACCTTTTTTTATAGTGCATATAATAGCACTTACCTTGAACATGTTTCTTACATGTACAGTTTTGAATGTGGAATAAAACGAAAACCCAGCAAATGGCAAAAAAAATCAAAGATAATTTGTACATTTTTATTTTATTTTGACTCAACTCATATATATATATAGGTGGGATAAATTCTCTAAAATGATCTAATTTTATTAGATCATTTATTTTATATAGATTTATTTTATTAGATTTCAGATACTTTAAATTAGATAGAACTAACTTGCCTTATAGCTACCACTTATAGTTTATTATACATATTAATTTTACTAGGACTTATTGATCTACAACTCTTTTCAGTTGATTAAAAATTACGCGAACAAAGCAGCTTTTTAACTATCGTGGATTTTTTAAATGCGAAATATTTTTTAAGTTCGTCTAGGTCAAAATCTCAAATACATTTTTTGGTGTATAAGTGACACGTTGCCTCAAAAAATATTGCTATTTGACCTTCTTTTTGTCAAGCATGCAAAACTAAACCATGTAAAAGACCTTCATACCAAGTTTGATTTAAAATTTTTTCAGTTTTTTTCGAGTTATCCCACAAACAAACAGATGGACAAATTGCAAGTAAAGTTGAAAGTGCTCGCTTCGCTCACATTATAAATACATTTTTCAAAATATTTTCTAAATATAAATATCTATAAAAATCCAAGACTTGGAAATTCCTATTAAGAATTCCTAATCCTATTAAGAAAATTCCAATTATTCCTATTAAATTCCTATGCTGTATTAAGGTAGTAAGCTAAAATTAAGATACAGAAATATGGTGTGTGAAACATATTGTGCATTTACAAAAAAATACCAAATATAAACAGAATACTACATTTAATTTTAATTTTTAGGGAACTTTATAATGCTATTTTATTTAAGATTAGGTTTGAATTCTATGTCTGCTTAAAACAAAAATGTTTATACATAATAATATTTATAAATCTCTGAGCTGCAACGTGACAAAAAATAATAAACTATATAATTAATAAAATAAATCTAATATAGGTAAATTGATAAACTTTATGCTCAAACACGTTCATTTCAATTCTAATAGCAAGTACTCCACCTTTACATTTTCGACTTCCAAGGTAAGAATAATAAAGAAAATTTAAATATTTTCCTTGTAAAATTCATATTTTACCAATTTAAGAATCTAATAAATAAATAGTATTATTGATAAACATATAGATACTTTTGAGCATACCTTATTGTTAGGTAAAACAGTTTCTTATGTGTGTATTTTTTTTCAAAAAATAAAACTATCGTATAACCATAAAAAATCAAAATTTTTTAAACCATGGAAAATATAGATCGTCTACCCCAATAGAATTTGGGACAATTATAATCATTTTTAAAAATACAGATTATATCTCAAGATATATTTGGCTTTCACGGGTATACCATGTTAAACCTCATAAAGGCTAGAAATATCTAAAACTCGAAAATAAATTTTGTTGTGACATCTGTTAGAAATCGCAACCGAACTCAGATTAAGGCATTTTAGCGTAGTTACAAACCAGATTTCATTCGTATTCAGATAATTAACTTGGCTCTACGAGTAACCATCCGAAATTAAGGAAAAAATGTCAGAATAATACACTTTTTTGGGTTGATATCTTCTACTATAATGAATGTCGTATTATGAATATAATATTTTATTAAAATCTAATTAAACTGCTGTGGAATCTAATATGTTGTAAAAAAAATTTGCCCAAGGCATATTTTTTGTAAAATTTACTTAAACATCATCTATGACGGTCACGGTATAGGTTAATGCAAGTACTGTATGTATCCTACCGTGTCCAGCCAAAATGTCCCAAGACCAAAATGTCCCAAACCAAAAATGCCCCAACCACAATGTTCCAAAAAATGTCCCAATTTTAAAAAATCTAAATTAGGGATAAATATGTTTTTTTTGGTGTGGGACATTTTATAAGG
>JAQIXA010003337.1:0-14367 GCA_034699045.1 Nanhermannia cf. coronata Gr-Ori-00579
ATCCAAAGCATCTAAAGAATACTTTAGTATTCTTTTGAAATTCTATTAAAAATAAAGTTGATTCAAACTAAAACGAAACAAAGAAACACTTTTGATTGACTAAATTTTTGTTAAAAATTTTAAAAGATACCATGCATTCACGTGTTGATAATTTTCTTTTAGATATTTTTATGATTCGAAAAATTTCAAAATATCGAAAACAATTATGATTAGGAAAAATAACTCTACTCGTATTAAATGTCTAAATGATCAAAATTTTGAACTTTTAAACTTACAATTTCAATCCTACAACACAGCCTACATTTGAAACCTGATTTAACAGGTACTACAGATACAAATATCAGTAAAGCTAATTCAAAATTCAAAATGCCGAATACAATTTTTGATTGACCAAATTTTCATAAAATATATCAAAAGATGTAAGACCAATCCATTGACCATTTGCAATCTCCATACATCTTGATAGCAGTACGATATTTATATAAATATAAAAATTTCAAAAATTCATCATTTACGTCTTTCAAGATGACATTTTCAAGTTTAAAAGTACAAAAAAGTAGGGTACTCTTTTTTAGAATATGTAATAATAAAGTACCTACCTAATTCAAAATGCCGAGATAAATTTTAAACAAAAACATCAATAGATGATTCTTTGTTTATGTTGTTTGTGCTGATAATTTGTGATTCAAAAACTTAAAATATCGATTTTAATACTAATTAATAGTGCTAAAGAATCCTTAGGGTAAATTAACTAGTCAAAAGTGATAAAATCCATTGTATGCTAAGGATAAGCACAAACTAGTATTAATAAAGCCAAGAAATATCCAAGAACCAAATTACCTACTTACACAAGTACCTACATACGATCTTCTATCTAATCTAGAGATAGATAAAATTATAAAAAAAGTCATATAATTCCTCAGACTATAAGAATAAAAAGTACAACTATTCACAAAAAAAAAAGCTATTTAACTTGGTGGGAAAAATTTTACGATCGATCCTACCTACTTAAGTTTAGGATCGTATATGTAACATGTATATACAAGTATTATTTGATTCTTTCTATACTATTTTTTTCATTACATCCAATTTTTATTCGAATCTTATCTTTTATGCTATAAACTTATGTGCAAAATACAAAAAAATAGAAAACAAGATCAGATCCCAAAAAAGTAGAAGAAAAAAAGGGGTATAAATTCGAGGGGAAACGGGTAAAGTACAAGTACCTACTTGTGTCATTTACGTGTCTGTTCAATTCATTCATTTCTGTCTGAATTCTGAATTTTTTTCTCTCTTTTTGTGTAATGTACCTACAATGCTTTTTTGCACCTTTTTTTTGCACAGAATTGTGTAAAAGGTAGGTAAAAAAAGGTTATTTATCTTATTATATAGATGTACGAGCGAAGCGAGCACTTACTATTCAACTTGAACTTATCTGTCTTTCTGTTTGTTTCTCCATTGAACCGATTTTTACCAAACTTGGCATGAAGGACTTTTATAGGGTCTAGATGGGCCTTTTGAACAAAAATTTTAAAAAATTAAAAAAATTTCAAAAATTTTGGGCATATCCCATGGGTTTTGTCCCTTGGGGTCAAAAAATGATATTAGTGGCTATTGTTGTTATTATTGACGGAGATTGATAATTTGACATCGGACCCGAAATCTGATCTTTGACCCCGAAAAAAGGGTTAGGGTACTTGAGATTTGAATTGTTTTTGAAATAAATAAATCACAGAGATAGTCACCCGGATTTTGAACTTTGACCAAAATCGGTTTAGTTGTCAACCGATTTTTCAACCTAATCAACCTAATTTTGACCAAAATCAGTTAAGTAGTCAACCGGATTTTGAACTTTGACCAAAATATTTGAGTTTTCTGTGGTTATAAACTAGATGTTTAGGGTACTTTTTATTTCAAAAAATTTGGATAATTTGGGCAATTTGTATATTTTGCTCGTATAATTAATAATTACCTAAAGAGTAGTTAATTAAGTCCTAGTTCTAGATACCTATATAAGTAATGTAGAGTATGTATATGAGGAAATGATATAAAATATTTGTGAGGATATTGGACCTACTTTATTTTGAGTTTTTTGGGAAATGCTGAAATACAATAGGGGCCAGATAGGATAGGAGGAATAGTAAAGGATTGGAAAAAGGAAAAAGCAAAAGTGAACTTCTGACGTCAATAGACCGTGAACCTTCTAATTTTGACAAGCAAAACTTCAGTCTGACTCTCCTATAAATATCTCATAATACGAATACTACTAGGTACATACATATTTGTTTGTTTTAATTTGATCAAAAATACTCAAATTATGACTATAAAGAATAAACTAGAATTAAATCCATATCCATATTTTACAAGTACCCTACTACGAGTATAAAGTTAGAAATGTAGATTTTACAATTTTTAAAATGAATTTTCTCGAAATCCTAGTTTTCGAAGAAATTAAATAGCAAAATTTCACAAATTTTTATAGAAATCAAGTCCTCAATCAATGGTCACTGGTGATATTTTACAGATTTTTTGTAGAAATTTTGAAGAAATACAAATTTTTAATGGAATATTTTCGGTCATTTATTGAAGATTTTGCAAGAATTTTTGGATTTTTTCGTAGAAAATTTTACGAAATTTTATGATTTTTGATGAAAATACTGATAAAATTTTTTTTTTTACTTTAGATACTAGCTACTATGTAGATACTTGAGAATTTGTCCAAAAAAAAACAAATTTTATAAGAAAGCGGAAAACGACCAAACTAAATCTACATAGGAATACATACTATTTAACATTTGTAAAAGTAATCGGCCTGCAAACTACAAAAATTTAATTTTGGTTTTTTAGACTTTTCTAAAGTATCTATCTATGTGTTTTAAGATGTCATATTCTTGACATTTTTTTAAGTTTTTTTAAGTTTTTAAATAGTAGATAGTTAGCATATGTAAGGTACAATATTAAAAGTGTTAAAAGTGAGTATCTGTATTTCGACAGTGAGGAAAAGTGGGTTAATGGGCTATTTAATAATAATAACAATAAAGCCTTGTTAACGGATTAGCCGATATTTTCGTAGGTTCTTCACTTTTTCGCCAAGACATAGACCTATTCGGTTTTATACTAGATAGATACTACTGTTACTGGTATGCTAGATAGTCTAGATAGTGTCCTTAGATTTTAGATTGAGGTTTTCACCAGCACCATCAAAGCCAATTTACTCAAACTACTTTTTTTTAGCTCGCTAAAAAACCCACCAAAATTTCAAAAACTCACTTTTGGTCATTTTAAAAACTTTAAAAAGTTAACAAAAAGGACAAAAATTTTACCTAAATTGAACTACATTTGATTTCTAAGCTAATATGCTTATACATGCAAGTAAAAATACTAATAAGAATTTGAAATTTGGATAGCCTGTTTTCACCTGAGCTTGTTGTTATTTTGATCTGAAATTTTTATATCTACCTATATCTACCTATCAGTGTAATGAATCTACTTAATATAGACCAGTACAAATTGCATTTTTCTAATTAAGGATAAAAGTATCTACTTAATTTCTAATCTAATTTTTAAGGTTTCTTTAATATGATAAAATAAAGTACCTAGTAGGTAGTAGGTACCTACCTAGAAAAAAAAGTTTACAAAAACCCTACAAGATAATAGGCTTGGACCTGCTTGGACCTGCTATACTTGATAGATTAATTTTCATAAATTAATTTTCTTTTTACAAAAAATAATTTAGAAATTTAGAGCATGTATATACAATACCATATAAATTTTCTATAGCGTAAAATTTGCAAAATTTTTCAAAAAAGTTGTTTCGATATTTCTCTACTGGTCTGTCTATATGTAAATATGTATAAGTAAAGTGAGCTTATAAGGTTTAGTTGAATACGGAATTATAGGTGGATGTATGAAGATAGTGAGTCAAGTTGGCATTTTATTGCAATGTCCCGGTCTTAAATAAGTCTCAAGGCATTTCGCCTTTTTCTCACTTTCATCTCATGGTTTTAGAGTTAGAGAGATCCTATCCTACTCGACCGATTTTATCTTTTTTATACCCTATAACTTCTCTATAAAGTATTAATATTAGCCTTATACTCGTATTGCTCGTATTGGAATCGTTTTAGAAATTTGGACAAAATAATTATTAGGTACTTATATTTCGATCTGAAATTTTAATATCTATCTGCATTTCTATAGATTACTATACATATCTCTATTACAATATTCAAATAAATTTTATTTGAAATAATAACCGATTTAGACGAAAACAAGCTGTATAAATGTCTTATTAATGTAGCTATCTATAATCTATCCGTATTTATCCAGTACAAGTGACAAGTACCTGCAATCATAAAAATTCTGTATTTTGATCCACTTTAAAACAGCTAGAAGCTGAAATTGTTTCAAAAATTAGATAAATGAAAAATAAGTGAAACAATGATATGATATTCTCAATTTGAAATCTTAGTTTTTGTCCTTTTGTTTTTTACATTACAAAATCTAGGATTTTAAAATGAATTTAAGATCATTTTAGAAGAACTTGATTTTGATAATTTCTCTTAAATACACTAATTAGGAGAAATTTAAAAGTTTTTTTGGGGGTGTACTTTATGAAGAGATTTGACTGTAAGGTTTTATTTCTATCTCTTCATTTGAGTAGGATGTCTTTGTGCAATGTCAACTTGTCTGTTTCTGACCGAATTTATAAATATTAGGAATTGTAACTCTCTCTTGAACAAGAGAGATTCTAAAAATACTCAAATGAATGCTGGCCTTTTGAGTTTTTGTAGGGGAATTTTCAGTAAATTGTAAATGCGGAAAAGAGGCCACTTTTTTTGCTTATCTTTGACTTTTTCTTTTGTAAATATTTCTCTATGATACTACTGGTACTACTATTAATACTACTAGTTTTACATAGGTAAATAGTTAGTCTAGATTTCTAATAGACGAATTATCTCTGACTATTTTTAAACTACAAAGATACTTAATAGTTAAATAGTTATCAATACACATAGATACTACAGTAGATATTAGATACTACAAGTTACAAGCCATGTGATCATTTGCTTCAGCTAAACAATAAGATTATACAAGTTCTCTACTCGTACTCTATCAAATTACTAAATCCGGTTTAATGACATTTAAAATCGGGAATATTTTATATTCTGCTCTAATATCTCTAATCCTAAGTTCCTAAGTATAGTCAAAATGTCAAAATATAATTGCTCAAAAAGAAAATTCATCAAAATTTTTGCTCAAAATCTCGAATTAGTTCAATTTTAGACAAAAATTGATCAATTACCATTAGTATCTGAGATTTTGACTGAATTTTGAAATTTTTTAAAGAAATTGTACTGAAAAAAGAAAATTAAATCTACATTTTGTAAAAATTGAATTCTCCAGCACTTTATTTGCAAAATTTGGAATTTAAAAATTAAAAAAATCAAAATCTTTTAAAATTTGGTTCTTTTAGCTAAAAAAACACTTATTAGGTTATTAGGATTATTAAAGGGTCATTTAGGGTTCCTTTCCTTATAGGAACCCACTTATATATTTTTGACATTTTACTGATAGATTCTAAAATGTACTAGGAATATGGCATGTACTGTACTCTACACTATACTATAGTAAAAATCAAGTTTAGAAAAACTCGATTTGGTAAAATGTATTTTGACTTTTTCCAATGCTGATAATTGTTCAAAGGATTTCAAATTCTCTGGCTTTGATTCTCAAATATTACATAGTCATTCTAGTACCATGTAGTAGTAGTAGACTGATTTGGCTTGGCTAATCAGTAAATTGGAAAAAAAACTTTTGACTATTTATTTGCCTACTTCAATCAATCTCAATCCACAAAAGCAAATGTTCATTTATTACTATATACTATCTAGATAGATAGATATCCTTTATACAAGCATAAATGTATAAATCCGTCGAATTTCTGTAATTTCTCATACATAAAACATGGGTTGAAATAAATGCTTAAAAGATAAGAATTAGAGCCAAAAAAAAAAGGATTTTTTGTGCTCAAATTAAAGAGCTTATTCAGAATTTTTTTCTCATTCTCTATAAGGGATCCTTTTCGAGGTAATATAGAATATATACAAATTACAGGGCCCTTGTACAGTATATAGTACCTAATAAAGAAAACTGATAAATGACTGCATGTCAATCGAAGAAAGCCTTGATTGAAGCCCTGATTTCTTTTGAAAAGTGTGAAATTCATCCAAATAAATGTCCATTAGTCTAATAAGATTTGCCAAAAAGGCCAAAATTTGGTTTTTTTGGCACAAATTAGGATCTTTTCGACTGAATAGGCATAAAAACAAGTATTGATTTATACATAGTGTATTTATAAAGAGATGATTTTTTATGGTTGTTTTCCCAAGCGGTGATTTCGATATGATTGAGTAGACTGGGTATCAAATAACAATTACAATTTATATTACTACAGTTATTACTACCAGTAGTATCAGTAGATAGAATTCGCAAAGGTCTAATATACTCTTCTGTAAGTCTGTAGATAGTAAATTTGATTGCGAAAAAGATAAATAAGTAAAAACATTATTATTATGATCATTTCTACCATTATGTAGAACTTTTGTATCAAGTATCTCATAATAAAAATTCATCATTTCAAACAATTAGATCACCGATTGATTACACAAGTTTTGGGACATTTGATTCGAGAAATTTCGAAATAAGTTGGAAAAATTTGATTCAAAGAATCTTTGAAAATTATAGGAATAATAAACTAGAAAGTAAATTTTGATTTTACAGAGTAGTTTGAAAATTTCTGAAATTTTAATGCTATTTTGCCTAAAAATATGAAAAAATGGATCTTAAAATTTACAAGGTACATCCTGATTCTATACATAATAGGTACTTTGAAAAAATCCAAATTACCTATAAAAATTACGATGAAATAAACGCATTCAGGTACAATCAATCCGAATTTTTTTCTACACATCTAAATATTAGAAAAAAATTCATTTAAGGTAGAGGTAATATTCACTACACTTAACTTGTAGTAAATATCAACTCTATCTACTGATAGAGATAAATATTATCTACTGATAAATATCAACTCTATCTGAATTTCTCAGACTCTGATTCTAATTGGAAATTTGTAAAAAAACTTTATATTTTGACTATTTTAGTACTGGCTCAAATGACAGTGTTCTCAATAAAATCATCTCGAAAATAGTAAATAATTATTCGATCGTGGAAATAGAGAGTCTCTCTCTCTATTATTATCAAGGGATTTCTTTCTCATTCTCATTGCATTGTAAATATGCATACTCGTATTTGTTATACCAGTATCAGTAGATACAATTATTATTATTATGATTATTTTGAAGCTCATTTACAGCAATTTGTAAACCTAAAATATCAATATCTCTAACATTAGTTCTAGTAGAACACATTAAAATGTCACACAAGTCGAGAAAAGGGGGTATTTGTAGGATTTAATTTTAAAAACTATCGATATTTGTAAAGCTCAAATCTTAAGTTCCAAGTCTAATATTTTGAGTATTTCAGTCCTATAGGTCTATCTGAAATCTGAAATCTAGGGGCCTACTGAAATATCAATCGAAAGTCAAATCACTTTAAAATATCAGAAATTTTCGAAATTTCCTAATTTTTTAGGTTCATGTGCAATACAGTCTTCATCAAAACCATCATTTTTCCGGAATATGTTGAATTTTTCAAATTTTGAGAATAATAATGATTTTGTATCAAAAATTTATTTTCTTTATTAATAAGACTGATCTTTATTTTAGATGTAGGAGTTCAAAAATTGGAAAAGTTTGTTTGTAAAATGGTCCGTTTTCTAACTAGAAGTGTGAAATATTATAAAGAATAAAGGAATTGTAATTCACAATAGTGTAATTTCACAGGGTCGTAAAAAGCTTTAGAAATAATGAGAGAGAAATGAATTATACAGTACCTTATACTACTCTAGTACTAGTAGTATCTAATGTTCAAATAAAAGGAGAAAGTAGCCATGAAATTATTTAATCTTACTTTCAAAACCCTTATCTATTCTAATTCTGTGTACTATAATTATAATTATAATTAGATTATACTATACTATAGTCAGTATAGTCTATAGTATAGTCTATAGTACGACTATATTCACACAAGTTAACCTCAAAACTCAAAAACAAAATATAAAAACACTTCTAGTCTAGGTTCTAGAGCCTAGAGTCTAGATTCTAGACTCTACAGTATATAAGGCCTAGAATAAGGCCTAGAATAGACTGTAAATTTGGTTATTATTATTCTAGCAATAGGTTCATTGTGTGGAACGGATAGTAAATTACTTAACAATCACAAATTAATTTATTATCTTTGTTTTGCTTTCTCTGGTCGATCTGTGGGACATTTTGAAACTTTGAAATTTATTTCTACCTACTATATCTACTGGTACTGGTACTTACACTAGGTACCTTTAGATTGGCAGACCAAAAATCTCAATTTATTTCGAATTACTTATACCATTTTGCATCTAGACAATTCAGGCTGGAAAATAGATATAAATAACAATATTTTGAGAAAAACCTCAGGATGCGAAAGACACTTTAGGTCGCACTTTGACCACAAAATATGACCAAGTTTTGCAAAATTCGGCTTAATTCATGTGGAGTCTTCGAGTAGATAGAATTCTGTACTTTTTAAGATCCATTTTTGATAATTTTAAGGGCAAATTACTTTCAAATTTCTAAAATTTCCATGATTTTTAGCTTTTTAGATTGAATAGCCAGGATAGCCAGGAAAGAATCTTCTGATTTTGTGATGCATTGTAAAAGCCTTGTATTGCAAAGTCAGAAGTATCTAGTATCTAGATACTAGATAATAGTAGGTATGTAGTCAAATAAAATCCATGGCTATCATTTTCAAAAAAACATCATTTATATTTCAAAAGGTAGAATTTTATAGATTTGGGAAATCCCCCGAATAGCACGAAAAGCAATAACTACTCGAAATTATTGTGATCTATAAAAATCCCCATATAAGTCCTATTGTTTTTTCCACCTAAAAAATAGGCAAAAAAAAACACGGGATTTTGCGATTTTTAAGGGCGTTCCTACTATAGGATAATACTGGTTGTAGAAAAAACCCATAAACATTTATAAGTATAAGTATCTGTATAAGGTATGTATGTAGATGTAGCTACATAAGGTACTTGAATAAAACGAATTTTTTTAACTATTTTTTTGATATCCCTACTTCTATATTTTATACTTTGTACTTAAATTTTGCAAATCTAGAATTGTCCAACTTTTGTATAAAGTCGAAAAGTTATGATTGCCAGTTATAAAAGGGGACAATTTGAAATTTTAGAGATAATATAGATAGTCTATTCAAAGCCTTAAAATGCCTTAAAATGAATTTTTGAGATGAAATTGTCCACTTGATCCAATTCAACTTAAAAAACCAGATTTTGGGTTCAATTTTACAGTAATTATTTGAAAAATGAGGGGTTGAATTTAGTCTTTCAGACCTGAATTATCTGATTTGAAGAAATTTTAGTAATTTTATGAGCTTTTATAATGGATTCGATTTCATCTCCTCACTATTTTGATCGTATTTACCCCTATATTTTTGGTTTAACTTTACCTCTGTATGAAATTAACCCAAATTTTTTAAAAATCCTAACCTAGTATATTCTATTCTAACCTAAACTATATTGAAACAATTTTGGGTCAATTTCATACAGATATAAATTTATACGAAAAATATTTTGGGTAAATTCAACTAAAATAGGGATATAATTATAATTAATAACTTTTTAAGAACCTATATTGCTAATTTTAAAGACAAATTCCTTTCAAGTTTCAAAAAATTTCCTAATTTTTAACTTTTTAGATTGAATTGATTAGATAGTTGTTGATTTTATTTAAGTTTGGGTATTTCATAAGATATCTTTCAGACTATAAATAATTTAGAGAAAAATTTCATATTTGAAGCTAATTCTCTTGTTCTATTTTATTGTATTTTTTCTAGACCTATCCAGATGAGACAATTGGATTTTTGAAGAAATTTGAAGAAAAAATTTGACACTTATCTTGTAGTTTGTTTAAAGGTTGTATATTGAAAGATCATAATGAAATACAAGGACTTGAAACTACTACTACTACTACTACAATTGGAAAAAATGCAAAATTTAAATCACAAAGGACCTGACACAGAATTGGGTCGACGGAGACATCAGTGGAAAAAGAACCAAGTGAATTACATTTAAAAATAATTCAAATGTTTAAATTTTTGATCAAAGGTGTTTTACGCAGAGAAAAAGTGTAAAAAAATGGAAATGAACTTGACTTAAACTTGGTGACTTTGATCAAAAATTTGTGGAGAAAAAAAAGTTCAAAGGACGAGACTTGTGTAAATTGTAAATAATTCTTTTTGGTCTAAATTACATCACCAGAAAATTTAAAAATTAACCTTTACTATCTACAGTATCTGTAAAGTATCTGTAGAGTATTTTTAAAGCAAAAGTTTACAGTGTTGTGTGAATTTTTAGTTTTTCAAAAGTTCTAATTTGAAGAAAACTTTGAAATTTTTGAAGTTTTGAGGACAAAACAAAGGGGAATTTCATCAAAAATATCAAAATTCTGAGCCTCAACCAGGTTATTATTTTATTAGTAATAAATTGCGAGTACCAGGGACATTGGGCTAGTTTTTACTTTACTTTTACACGCTACATATACTTACCTATCTATTGTAGCACTATATAGTTATACTGTAGTATTATCAGGGTATCAGTACCAGTGTTGAATTTCATGAGCCATGTGGGAATTCAAGTCTGGGACTTTTACTTTATACACTTTGATCAATCAACCTTACTTATTTGTCAGAAAAATATTTTCAAAAATATTAACAATCCTACCTATATATTATGATGTCTGTCAATCTCTGACCATTTGCCCTTAAAATTAGTAGGTAAATTAAATCGATTTTTATAAAATCTTACCTGATTTGCCCCTTTTTGTGTCAATTTGACAATAGATCCATTACTATCACTGGATATAGAGGTCTTTAGATTTAGAATGTACCCACGAGTATATAGACGTAGTTTTTTGGATTTAATTCAACTACATATCTGTATATATAATTTTGTTTGTCAAGATTTTTTTATTCCATTTATGGTCACCCTAGGTCAAATGATGACGATTGGTGGTAGTCTCACATTTCCCCGTGCATTTCGGTCCGTCCGTCCGTCCGTTTGACGTTTATAGACTCTGAAACTTTAAGAGCTACAGCTCCAATATTTTGCATGCTTATTAGGCTCCTCCCAACGGTGGTTTAAGGCTATAGCCCGGGTCAAGGTCACTTCCGGTTCCCCCGGGAGCAAAGGTCACCATGTTAAAAATTGGACTTTTTGGATTTTTCACCAATCGATAGAGCTCGATTAGCTGAAACTTTTTTATATAGGTGACCTTTTGACCTGATGCATGGTTTGGCCGCTAGAGGGCCAAAACCATGTCAAAAGTCAATATATTCAAAAAATCGTATCTCAGTCCCTGTAATAGTTAGACCCATGATGTGTTATATCATTAGAAAGGCCTTGATGAGCTCTTGAGGATGCCCCAAGTCGGTGACCTCTTACAAGTTAAGTTCAAATATACAAGACTGATACATTTTTTAAGGGACTTTTACTGATTGCAAACTTATTTTACTGATACATTTCTCGGGATTACCTAAATAAGCGAAGCTATTTCATACGTGGCCACGTATGAAATAGCCTAGCCACGCGTGGCTAGGCTAGTATTCAATTCAATATTATACCATGATGCATACCATGCATAAACGATTCAGCTCCGACTAAAACTGGAGCAAAAAAAACCAAAATCTGATTCTGATTTCTGAATTCCTGAACTGAGAACTGATCTGATCCTGAATATCGTGCTGCTGCTGCTGATTGATTTTGATTAGTGATTGTAATTGTGAAGTGATTGCAATTGCGATTACTGGGCTACACTTTGCTACTGATAGCAAATTATTGTTCCAATTCCGAGTTCCTTTTTTCGACTGCAATAATTGATTTCGGTTTCCAGTAATTTCCACACTTTTCGTCAACTTTGGCCAGGTGAGGTGTCAGTGGTCAGGTCAGTTGAGTTGAGTTGAGTTGTCACATTTTGTCATTTGACATTCTTTTTATTATCATTAAATACTCATTTATTATTAGTCATTAATTAATAATTAAGTCACCTGTAGTTGGTGTTGACTTGTCAAATGTCATAACATCAATTTTCTTTGATTTTTCAACAATTTCCATAAGTACTTTGGGGAACTTTGCATTGGTGGTAAGGTCGGATTTCAGATGCCAGTCGTGAAGTCAGGTGAGTTGAGTTGCTACATATTTTGTCATTTGACTCATATGTCAAACTTGCTGTCGCGATATTTGTTCCCAAATGTGACAATTTTCAATTTACTTATGATTTTTCCTTGATTCAGCTCTGAAAAGTAAAAGTTTGGCCTGCATTGCATGTACTAAATATTTGTCCATTGCCTGCACATTAGCATATTATCAAGAGGGTAAAGGGTATCATTAACTAAATGTATTTGTTCAGAGCAAAATTTGATTTTTCACTGAATTTTAAGATAATACGAGTAGAGTCGAGTACCTTAGCTTATTGAGTTAGCTAGATCATTTTAGCCTATCTAGAATAAATGAATATTTAATGTCTAGAATGTCTTCTAGAATATTAAGCATTTATTTTGTCATTTTTATATAGCTTTTATAGTATTTTGTCGTCGCCGTCGTCACGAGTAACAAGCCACAAGCTAGTAGGTAAGAAATGATTTTTGTTGTACAATATTACTGCATAATTATTGATTATTTTGTCATTTTTTAAAATAGTCATTAGGTACTTTAACTGTTGATCCGCCTTTATTCGAATCTTACCTGTTTTCGACAGTTTATTTTTTCATTTACAAAGACTACCTAAGGTATAAAACAAAATAAGTCTACTGATTCTGCTCATAATTATAAATATTATATTCTTGGATATTGATATTGATATTGATGATGTAAATGGAAGAATTCAGAATACTTCTATAATGCATAAATATCGTAATTTAATTTATTATTTTAAATTCAAAGGATGTATTCATATAATCAAAATGGTAATCAACAAGGACAAGGAAGCTATAAAATTCTAGAAATCCTCTTCAACCAAAAAATCGACAAAATGCCGCTCCTCCTGTGAAGCCACAAGCTGATTGTATTTGTGACAGGCCAAATAAAGTAATCGCTTGTATATCCTTGACTTGCGAATTTATTAAAGATGGTTTTCGGAAAAAGATAATTTGTCAAGTTCATCCAAATGTGAGTAAAATTATTTTTAATTTTAATTAATAATTGTATTTGTATTTTGTAAAAGTTGGCCTATACCTAGATTATTTATATCTATTTTTATTTCCATCAATTTTAGCGCATCAATCTCTACGATTTGAAAAAGGTAAGTTGAATAATTTTACTTTTGGAATTTAGATGATCAATTATTTGATCTATGCTAAAATAATTCATTATTTTTATTTATTCTAGTGTCCAGAATGCAAATCGGAAAATATTGTTGAATTTGACTGAAACATCCATTAAACTTTCCATTTTCGAAACATAATTTTAAAAAACTTCACTTCATTTACAATTATTCTTCGTAAGTTGTTTTTCTTTTCTTCAATGTGTTATTTTTATTATAAATAGATTCTTTTTAAAAAACTTATTTATCTACCTAATTAATTTCATAGAAAAAATGATTCTTTCATTAAAATACTTAGGCTCCTTTAATTTTTGTACTTATAGGTACTTTTACTTTCACTATTTTACTTTTAGTTTAATACTTTCAATTAAAATTAAAATTAATTTCATATCTTTATAATATTTAAATCATTAATTTATTTTCGACACTACTTTTTAAATTTTAACTTGTTTAACCAACTTTCAACCTAATAAAATTTAATTAAACTTTGTAATATATCAATTATTATCTATTTCATTCCATGAATTTTACTTTTAAAATTATTTTCCCGACGTTTAAATTAAATGTAAAATAAGTATTATATAAAGATGTATATAATTAATACTGTTATAGCTCTCTATACTAGTACTAGTAGTTAAAAGAATATTATAATATATTCTAGTTCATAGTAAATTAGAATTAAATTGTGTAGTATTTTACATTTCCCAAGATTATTTTCATTAATAATGCACCGAAAAACCTAAATCAAATCAACTAGCCCCTAAATCATCTCGCAGTAATGTGTTTTTATGTTCATAATTAAGGCTGGTCGCCCATTTAAATCCTGCGACATGTTATCAAATGGCCTTTTTGGGTGGACTGGAGGTAATTTTTC
>JAQIXA010003338.1:0-14367 GCA_034699045.1 Nanhermannia cf. coronata Gr-Ori-00579
CGTCAATTTTGTCAAAAATTGCATATTAAAAATCTCAAAAGTTGAGAATTTCGACAAAATTTTGGATTTTGGTTTAGGTAGGATTTCGGTCGGTAGGATTTTGGTTCGGTAGGATTTTGGCTTGGTAGGATTTTGGGAGGAGGATTTTGGTATGTTAGGATTTTGTCCGCGACCCAAGTAACAGTACCTAATTGTAATGCTCTATATTTTCCTTAATTTCAGGACCAACTTAAAACCCGTTTAGAACAAGCAAACAAACATATCGATCTTCTGACTGGAGAAAATGATGGGCTATCTGCTAAAAATTCCCTCATGAAAGAAAGTTTAAAAGATCTTGAGCAAAATTTTGCAAAAGTCCAAGAAGAATTGCAAGATTTGAAAAATAGGCAAGAGCAAAGGCTCAACTTCGGACTGATGGATGAAGCAGAAAGAAATAAAAATAATCTAATAGTGGAGAACCTGAAAAAAGAGAAGAAACAATTAGAAGATGAATACATGGGAATGATTCAGAGTCGAAATAAAATTGAACAAGATACTAGAGGAATCGTATCAAGACTTGAGGAAAGGATTGCTTCACTTGAAAAACAAAACTTTACACTTCAGTCAGAATTATGTGAAGGTCGAGAATCGAAATTCAATGGCAAAAAATCAAAAGATCTCGACATGGGTACAATGACAGATCAAGCCATTTCACAAAGAAATCAAATAAAAGACAAAAAAATATCTGAACTCGAAGATAAAATAACCTCACTTAAAATCCAATTAAGACTAGAAAAAGATCGATCACATTTGAGAGAAGTAAATATCCTCAAGTCATTTGCTAATCTTGAACAAGATCATAAGAAAATGATGACATTTTATGAAAGCCAGAGGAAAATTTCAGCAAATTGGGAACATGAGTATAAAAGTCTTTTTGAGAAATCTAAAAAAAAGTTTATTTACAAAAGTTAATTCATAAATAATACATTTGTTATACCTACTTATATTTTTACAATGCAGTTTAATTTAATAAACATTTTCTAAAATTACATAATACATAGGTATTTACTTACAAGTTTTATGTAAAATAAACACTACCCAAAAATTAAAAATAGTCATTTAAAATCCGCATCCACTCTGTCCTCTTAATAGAGATAGACTTCGAAGAATTGCAGGTAAATAGTTTAGATTAGAATGAAGTCCAAGATCAAATAGTCGATTCAGGATTATATCAGCTTTTTCTGAAACAAAAAATAGATTTCAATTAATAAACACCTTTTTAAACGAGAATTGTATAGCAGTATTATACCTTGAGAGATCATAATAAATTGATGAATTCTTTCCAAAATCGTGTCCTTCACAGTCGAGTTACCATCTTCCAAAGTCTGCATAATTGTCTCAAAATATAAATTTCCTGCACCTAAAGATATTTAAAATATTACCATTAATTTACCTAGAAATATCAACGTCATTAAAAAATTCAGATCTAAAACTCCCTTTAGACAAAGTTTTTCAGAGCTGAATTCAATGAATAAGTTGCTAAAATTATTTTAATATTACCTGGATTATAAATACCATGCCTCAAAGCAAGATTAAAACTTTCAGTCTTACAGGAATCATTAGTGGAAACCAACAACATATTTAAAGTTTGCTGGAAATTATTCAGTATCGCAGGATTTTTTAATGATAAAGCATCCAATTCGGTTAATATTGTCAAAGTCTCTTCATCATTACTTGCATGTGAAAGCCTGTCCAAAATTGAAGTAGCAATATCTTTATCCTTTTGATAATTGCTCAAGTTTCCAGCTGAAGCTAGAGAAATTGGTATTAAACTTGTATTCGCAATTTTTGGAGAATTTGGATCAATGGCTGAGAGTAAATTTTGAAGTAATGGCATATCACAATAGTATTTGAGCTCGGACAATTCTTTCAGTGTATCATAGTGGGGAACAATAAATTCTCTCATTTCACTTGTGTTGATTAAAAGTACGTTCGTAATAATTGAAAGCATTCTTGATAACATCAAACTGTAGTCTTTCATATGCCCATAAGAATTAAAGAATTTAAAATACAATGGAAAAATTGTTGACAAGGTCTTCATCTGTTTATAAATATCTGGTTGCATAATATCCATTAATCCCATAAAGATCTTGAATGGCACATTGTGGTTTTGATTATGAAAAACGGAAAAGTCCAAATGTGTTCTCCCTAAAATTATATAAAAAATTATAACAAACAAAAAACAATATAAAACAGGCTTTAATCAACTCACTAGAAGTTGATTATTAATTGTGCGAGCAATGCAAAGCGTTGAAAACGTCTCAATTTGCCCCATTTCCCGGAGTCAAAGGTTATTTTTATGGTTAAATGGATGTCAAATTGAGAATCTCTGTCATCGATAACCTCTAGAACCACTTAAACCTCTATTTCGATTTTTTCCCATTTGATTAACATGGGGAACCCTTAAAGGGTCCCGACCCCAAGCGGTGGGGAAATCTGAAATTTTTGTCGAAATGGCACACCCCCACCCTATTGGGGTCCTTCATGCCAAGTTTGGTTAAGATCGGTCAAGTAGTTCTCGAGTTATCCTCTGGACAGACAGACAGACAAACAGACATACAGACAAAGTGCATGCAAAGTTGAATAGTAAGTGCTCGCTTCGCTCGCACAATTAGAATTTATTTACCTTCAAGCAATGCACCCATAAGAGCCAATTGCCTCAAAACTAATTTCGGATGAACTGAAGTAATTTTTCTTAAACAAATGTCCATATCACGACAATTCTTTTTCGTCCATTCTTTCCCAGGCTGTACGTTCGCAATTGCTGTGATTAAAGTATGTGTAATACTATCCAAAATTGAACTCATTTCATCATCAATCGGCAACGATGTTTCCTTTGACCTCTCAAGCCAAGAATCTGCCAAAATGACAACAGGAAATTCTAAATAAACTTGTGAAATGAACCTTTTGACACATGGATTCTTTGGTTTTTTCAATAACAAGGTATTAATGACATGATCAACCACTTGTTTATCTTGATATGTGCAGGTAAGCCAAAGTGTAACCCTAGATTGTAGACATTGCTTCGAATTTCTTACATCTTTTGGTTGAGAACTATTTTGAACCGGACCGAGTAGATTAGTAATTGAAAATTTTGTATTTTTCATTTCCAATTGACTTATTTCTTCAATTATATACTCAGCCATTACAAGTAATTCTGGAATTGATAATTTAAAAACTGAATAGATTTCCTGATGTCTTGGTGTATATTTATCACAACCCTGCCATAATTTGGGATTTTTATGAGTTGCTGAAATAAGCTCTAGTATAGCTGATGGATCATAGCTATTTTTGAAAGTAAAATAAGGAAAAAATATTTAAAAATTCATCCATTTTCACACAATTGGCTAGGCTATATTATAATATACTGTAAGCTAAAGATAATGATAATTACCTTGAATCAAATTCATTTAAGAAGAGCTTCATACATTGTTGAACAGTTTGCCTAAAAATAGACGTCAAAAATTAGAATTCAAATCAAGTTAATTATGTTAGTACATACCAGCCTGATTGATGAATTAAAACTGTTAAAAGAAAACTTCGACAAACAGGAGCAGATTCATGTCGACCAAAAAGTAAGGGAAGCTTTAAGAAGTAAGGGAAGAAAAATATCTTTAAGTAAAAAGAATTACCCAATTATTAATATTTTAAGCTAACCTGAACATCAAGAGCGTTTCGTACAATACAAGGCTCAATATTTGTAATCGAATCAACTAATTGTCCTAAATTATTATTTTCAACTGCTGAATTAGATCTATAATCTCCCTCAAGATGTGACGAATGCCTTCTAATTGAATCTTCTGACATCATTGAACCATTATGATTTTGTATATGAGGAATTGGTACTGAAGACCTTCGCCTTGATGCTGAAATATTAAGTAATTCCCTAGATAAACTTCGAATATTTCCTTGACTCACAGGTGGATCTACTTCCATTGGAACACTTGTTGGTCGTTTGCTCGATTGTTTTTTAATAGTACTTATTTTACTAGAAGTTTTAATTGGTGTAAGATTCATAGGCTGTTGATATGAGCTAGTATTACTGCTCGATACTGAAAATTTTGGTCTCACACAAAACTTCTTTTGAGAATCGATATCCATTTTTTCTGAACCATTTTTTGCAGCAACAATTTTCTTTAAATGATCAACTAGTCCTTCAGAGCCTGAAACACCTCTTTTCCACTGTACTTCAATAAGAGAAATCATATAAGTTGGTCCTACATTTTCAATAACATCTAAAACTTTCTTCGAGTCTTTATCAAATAATGTTTGAAGACAATAAAGTAGAGCTGTCATTGACTGTATAGGAATTCCGAATGATTGAATAAAGAGTACAAGTTGATCAGTTTTGAGGTCAAAAAGTGCTGCAGAAACAAGTCTTGAATTATTTGAACGAATCATTTTTATTTTTAACCAATCTGGATATAAATCTGCTTCCTCTGATGTATTTAATAGAAAACCTTTTGGCCAGTCACTCTGATCAATAGGAAACCACATATCGAGCAATTCATTATACTTTAATTCAGTTGTATTCTTAGATTTTCCAGTTTTTAATTTTTTCCTTTCTGGTCCTTTCATCGATAATGCTGCTGAGGAAAGTGTTGCAGAATATGAAGCCACAAGTATTACAATAGCATGTAAAACTAAAATATTCATTGTAGCAGCAAGATGTTGATTCTTCCATTCAATTGCTACTTGATCATAATTTTCTAAAAAATAACAAAAAAATATTGAGTTATAACAAGAATGAATGAAAATATAATTTTGATTAAAATCTTATTAACCCTTTTTATATTAAATATTACGACTGTCTTATTTACCTGACCATTTAAATGCATCTTTATGAGGTTCTCGGATCTAATAAAAACAAACAAATAGTCAGATTTAGATTTATTTAAAATTAGATAGGTACTTTTAAATAAAATGGTTTTGTAATTTAATGGTGACTTACATTTTTCATATAATTTAAAAATATACCAAATAGAGAATCAAAAGCACGGTATTTATCAGTTAATAGGATAGACATGACATGATTTCTTTCGACAACTAATTGAGCTACATCCATTGCCAAGTTGTCCATTTCTGTTTCTGATTCATTACTACCACTTTCGAGATTTCCCCATAAATTCAAAAATTCTAAATATCGATTCAACCACTCGGGCTCATTCTCAACTTGTATTGCTGAACGTAAACATGTACAAATCATTTTTTGATTTCCAGTAAATGTTCTTAAAGAGGGTAAAGTGTCCAAAAGCCAATTTTCATCAGTTAGTTTTTTATTATCAGTCAGAAGTATTTGCAGTCCCTTTAAAAATTGAAAAATATAATGGTAAAAAATATAATCAAATAAATATTTTACTATTATTAATATTGCTAGTAGGTACCTTTAGTGCTTGAATTCTGCTTTGAAGTTTTGGTGAAGAAAGTCTTCGCATAAAGTAGTGCAAAATTTCTTTAATAGATTCATCATTATCGCCTTGTAATATCTTTTGGAGGTATTGAACAAGCTGAATAGTTTTATTATCATCCTTTGCAATATCTGTAGCTCCTTTTTGCTTCTTAGATTTATCTTGGGATTCCATTGATTCATAACCTTTTGATATGCGATCTGATTGACCTAACATGTATTCACATAGCGATTGAACAGGCAATATTTCAAACGATCCCTCAGATATCTAAAAAAAATAAAATGCCACATATTACATTACAACACAGCAGACAAAAATAATAATTGATAATTTTTTAATGAAATGAAACTTACTAATTCAGAAAGCCAAGGCATTGGTTGAGAATTTCCCTGAATGATTTCTAATAAAAAGTCTGGATTACGACTTTTACATAATTGTATTCCCAAGTTCATTTGCTGATTGAAAAGTTCTAATTGAGTTAAAACGGCTTGTGGAGGTGTCCTTGTTGCACCCATTGGATCTAACCTCATCAATTGAGGTAATAAAAGACTGGATTTCTCAGTAATTGTTACCTTTGACGATGCTGCTGCAAGATGAGTTTCAAACTCAATTATTTCTTCTTTCTCAAGCCCAATAATTTGTAACTCTTTAGCATGTAATTCTTCATAATTTTCTAAAGTTTGTGTTGGGAATTGAAAGTGTCTAGTCATGCACATCTCCATGAATATTTTCACAGACGGATAATTTTGCCATCCAAGTTTACCAAAAATGTCAGGATTGTAAGCTGCAGCAATAGTAAGTAGCATTGCGACTCTCCAGTATAATTTGGATATTGCCAATTTTGGTGGAATGTAGCCAGCTGGTAAAACAATATTATCTGGATGATTATATTCACAAAGTCGAAAGAGGAGCTCAACAATTTCAAGTTTACTTAATGGTAATATCTTTTTGTGAATTGCACTACGGCACAATAGATGTTCAGCAAGATCAATTGATTCTGTAGGTGTTACATGATGTTCTTTGGAAACACCCATTAGCAAAATCCAAATTAGAGTGTCTTGATCTAGAGGAACTTCGTGACACAACCGACCAAATAAGGACTTTTCGTATTCAGTTGGCCAATTATCTTTTGTTTGAATTTCATTCGCTGGATCTTTTAATAATATCTAAAAATACAAAACACATAAGTGTAAATAAATGTACAAATATTAATTTTAGACAAATATAAATTAAACACAGTAAGTACCTTATTCAAACAAATTAAATATTCTTTTCTTGGAGGTCTGTAAAAGCTCGGATTCAACGTATAAAGCCAAGAAATGCCTTCTTTTTGAATTTTTGAAATGTTTAATTGAAATTCCTAAAGAAAATAAAGTTAAATATTATACTACACTTACACATTACATTTGCTTTAAAAGAACAAAACAAATAATATTTTCAAGATACTTACAGTCAATATTCCAATATCCTTAACATTTCCTCGAACTACAGATGATTCTCTAACTGCTGGTGAAACTGACAAGAACATTGAAAGAAGAATTAAATCTGTACAGCTTAAAAATAGACGTTCATTTGCATCTGCTGATTCTTTCCAAATATCATCCTGTAATAAAAAATATGATACCATTTAAGTTTTAAATCAAATTATATACGGATATTTATGCACATAATTGACTTAATTATGATTTGCTTACAGTTTCTTTGAGTAAATGAGATATAAAGGAGTGAATATCAAAATCAAATTTTGAAGCTTTAATAGTGTCTCTGAATAATGTCCTCAAATTAGTGTGAACATCATCCTTCCTCTTGAGTATGTCCAAAAATTGTTCAGCTAAATAGATCAAAAAATGTATAAAAGTCAATTTTTATATGATAGTACTTATCAATAAATCTTACTTACCCTTCTTTACTTCTTTCGTCGTAGTAGATAAACCAATTTCTTGTGGTTTTTCAATCACACTTGCTGAAGAACCACCGCCTGATCCTGATTGTCCAGCTGCCAGTGACGAAGTGGATTTTATGACAGAAGTTGATGGTGAAGCGAGTGAAGATGTCGACTTAATCACTGAAGAAGTTGCTGAATTCTTCCGACCATCTGAAGGTGATGATTGTGCTGAAGAACTTGAAGATCCATGCTTATTTTTACCTGTAAAAAATATCAAAATTAAAATTACAATACAACTTGAATTACCTACATCTAAATAGCATTTAAAATACCACATCTAAAAAAACCATACCAAGCTCAATTTATACAATATGCACAACTATCTGACTACACACTAAACTCTACAATATATGCACCGAATGCTGAAATTTGGTTTTTCAGAGCTGAATCGTAAAATGATTGATAGAATAAATAAGATGTAGGTAAGTAACTTACTTTTGCCTTTTCCCAGAGCTATTAAATCATTAGCAGACCCTAAAAATGAGTGAGACTTGCTGGATTTACCACCACGACCGGACTTCCTCTCCATTATTGCAATACTTTATTCAAAAATTACAAAAACTATCAAAAAAACCGAAAAAAAACCACGGTTTTTTGTATTAAAAATGTCGTAAAAAAAACCAAAGGTCCAAATCCAAAACCAAAAATGAATTTGAATCGGAAATACAGCTTATAGTTCTAGGCCTATAATTTTGTCGAGTTCGAGTATTTACTTTTTTTAAGTTTTTAGTTTTTTTGGCCAATTTTTAATTATTTTTTTAATTTTAATTAATTTCTAAATGGTCAATTATCAAGAAATATGGACGATTTGTGGTGTTTAGTCCAAATGACCTGACGAATCCATGGTCCAGCTGTAATTTGGTCAAATCAAGGTCAAGGTAATGTCAAAATAACTATAATTAGTAAGTATAGTAGTAGTTAAGAAATACCAAGAGCTTATTTTAATTTTTATTACTATCCGCATTCGCATTATGTATGATAGAGCTCTGAAAATCCTAATTTTGGCTTCAAATGCATATTCTATAGTGTACGTAGTAGTTAGTAATTGTTAGTAATTGTAGTATATAATTGAGCTTTGTTTGGTGTTTTTTAGATTTATTTAAGATTTAGATTTATGATATTTTAAAATGGTATTTAGTTGGTAATTTTAAGTAATAAGTTGTAAGTGTTACATATTAATTTTATGTATTTGAGAGTTAATTATTTACTCTTTTATTGTAGATGTTTAATATGCAAGAGTTTGCCAAGGGTGGTGGTGGACGATCAATTCATCAATCGCCGGATTCTTCAGGTGGTGGTGGTGGGGGTTTCGGTGTTGGTTCAAGTTCCAGTAGAAGTAATCAAAATAACCATAATAATAAGAATAAGCAAATGAAGCCATTGACTGAAGAAGCCATGAAAAGGTATTTGAAGGAAAGAAAAGATAAAGATTACACCATCATTATCCTCCATGCTAAAGTGGCCCAAAAATCATATGGGAATGAAAAGAGGTTTTTTTGTCCGCCACCATGTATCTATTTGTTTGGGAAGGGATGGGACCAGAAGAGAGAAGAATTTCTAGCTAATGGTGACAATGAACAGAGCTCGGCTTTGTGTGCTTTCATTGGAATTGGTAAGTTTTAGTTTTATTTTATATCTATTTAAGTTAAATCAGCTCTGAAAACCAATTTTGGTTTCACCAAAATACCAAGTAGATATTAGCATTTAAGTATTAGTATTTTACTTAATGTGTTTAACGTAATGTGTTTTTCTATTCCTATTTTAGGCAATTCTGACCAAGATATGCAACAATTAGATTTAAATGGAAAAAATTACTGTGCTGCGAAAACTCTTTATATATCAGACTCGGATAAGCGTAAACATTTTATGCTATCTGTGAAGATGTTTTATGGGAATGGACATGAAGTTGGCCTTTTTCAAAGTAAGCGAATTAAAGTTATATCGAAACCATCAAAGAAAAAACAATCACTTAAGAATGCTGATCTCTGCATAGGTAAATCCATTTAATTTAAATAATATTTTAATTGTTATTATTTAAGAACTTTTAGACTTAAATTTTCGGTCTTATTTTGCTCGTTTTTATATAGCAAGTGGTACCAAAGTTGCATTATTCAATCGTCTACGATCACAAACTGTAAGTACAAGATATTTACATGTAGAAGATGGTAATTTCCATGCAAGTTCAACCCAATGGGGAGCCTTCACAATTCATTTAGTAGATGACGATGAATCGGATTCAGAGTCTGGAGAATTTTCAGTACGAGATGGTTATATCCATTATGGTTCAACAATTAAATTAGTCTGTAGTGTAACTCAAAGAGCATTACCAAGACTAATTATACGAAAGGTAAAAACATCATAATTTCTGTACTATATATCATTAAATTAAGTACTTACTTAATTTACGTTTTTCTGTTTATTTTTCCTATTAGGTAGACAAACAAATGGCACTAATCGTAAGTTATTTAATATACTTAATTTGTTTAATTAGATAAAAACAGTATTGATTAAAATATAATTGCAATTTTAAGGATGCTGATGATCCAGTTTCACAACTTCATAAATGTGCCTTTTATCTAAAAGGTCAGGGTGAGAAAAATTATAGACTTTTATTTATTACAATCTTACACATACTTCAGACAAAATTTTATAATTAAAGAATTGGTATTTTATAAGTTTTATTAATTTTTTCAGACACCAAAAGAATGTACCTTTGCCTATCACATGAAAAAATTATTCAATATGAAGCAACACCTGCAACTAAAGAGCCTAACAAAGATGTAATTAGTGATGGAGCTTCTTGGACAATTATTAGCACCGATAAAGCAGAGTACAGATTTTTTGAGGGTATGGGTCCAGTAGATTCTCCAATCACTCCAGTTCCAATTGTTCATAATTTAAATGTAAACGGTGGTGGTGATCTCGCTATGTTGGAACTTAATGGTGAAAATTTTGGTCCACATTTAAAAGTTTGGTTCGGCTCAGTTGAATCAGAGACTATGTATCGGTGTCAAGAAAGTATGCTGTGTGTCATTCCAGATATCGGCGTAAGAAAAAAACCTCTTTATAGGAACATATCTACTAATTGACTATTTTTTTCATAATTCCTAATAATTACAATTTTATTTTTTATTTTAGCAAATACGTGAAGGTTGGCAATGGGTTAAAGTGCCTACACTAGTTCCTATATCCCTTGTTCGTGAAGATGGTATTATTTTTTCAACGGGATTAACTTTTACTTACACGCCAGAACCTGGACCACTTCAAAATAGAATTTTAGACAAGCCAAGATATTCAAATGCAACGTCCACATCCAACAACAATGGATCACCATATGCCTATTAAAACAAAAAAGTAACTTTCATATTTTTGCCTGCAAATATGATAATGATAATTTACTTGAAACTTGTGTCCAATGTCTTATGTAATATTAAGATAATTTTTACAAAAAATACTATATTCCATTTAAATTATCTGTCCATCACTTAATCGAAATCACTATTTTAATCGAATGTGTATTAGTATTAAGTTATGAAAATTGTATCGTAAAAGACTATTTTACAAAATGCATCTCTATTTTAAGATTTCAATTTTGTATGTCTAATTATGATAGAAAAAGCATCTTTTAGATAAATGTATATAGAAATAGTTTACGTTTTTAGCTAATCGATTACTATTATAACAATAATTTAAGTAATTATTCTAGTTGTTTGTATATTTCTGTAACTTTAAAAAAAATGCAATTTTAGCCAAAATACTATCTACTATACTTTAACTATTATTTACGATCGTTATTTTTACAAAATATAAATCCTATAAACGATAATTATAATGCATCCAATTATGCCAATTTTTACCCTATCAATTTTACATTTACTAAAGTTTTATAAATATTCTTGTTATAAATTATATATTATATTTTATGTGAGAGCTTATATATATTTCTATTTATGAACAAATAAAAATCAGCAGAGAAATATACATAAAAAAGAGATCTGGAACTGGATAGATTTTAAGATTTTTTATGATAAATCAACGTCTTCATTTATTCGACAATTCAAAAAAAGAACAATATAGTTGAATGAATGTTGTTTTAAATATATATTTAGAAATAGGATTTTGTTTAATTTATTTCTTTAGTCTCTTCTTTTTGCCGGCTTCACGTTGTTTCGCAGCTTCTTCAGGTGCCTATTGAAGAGAATTAAAAAAATTTGGTAAATAATTGGTCAAGTATAATTCATTTATTTCAGTTCTGAAAAACCGAACCAAAATTTGGTTTTATAGAGCTGATTGTGAATTGAATGGATAATAGATTAGATTTATTTTTTATGGTTATTTACCTCGACAGCTTCCTTAGCTCTCTTATTTCTAATTCCGACAAGACGGGCATCAGCTCTGGCTCTCCTCAATGCTGTGAATGCACAGAATTCTTTTTCTGCTTCAGTTGGAACACGAGCCTTTTCTTTCCTTGAGGGTTGTCTGATTGGCATAACTGGGCCCTTGAGTTGTGAAGCAACCTTAATTTCTTCAGCCTGAAATAAATAAAAAAGGATTAGATATCAACGTTTGAATTTATCTATTGCATTATGTTTTAAAATTCAGTTATAAAAAATTAAATTATATCTCAATTTTACGTATTTACTATTTGACTGTAAAATTGAGACTGATATATGAGTTTTCAGAGCTGAATTAACTAATTAATTGATAAACTTACAGTTGAATCACCCTTCCATGGCTTCTTAGGATTCAATGGGAATAGAATCAATCTTGATCGATATTCTTTAAGCCGTTGTACATTCTGTTGAAGTGATTCTAGTGATCTATTTTTTCTTCTATGATCAACAGCAATTCCAATAGTTCTTGCAAAATTTTTACTTAATCCAGCCCTCTTAACTTCCTCAATAGAAAATCCTCGACCAGCACGAACCTTTGTATGGTATCTAACTGTAAAAGAACAAGCAAAGGACATACAACAATTAAAAACGCGATTTTAACATCAAAATTTTGTAAATACAATGTATAATTTAAATTACCAGTTGGACATCTAACAATAGGTCTAATAGGACCTGCAGCAGGTCGAGGTGCAACTTTAAGTGCCTTCTTTAATCTGTTGGTATGACGTCTCTTCTTACGAGCTGGCTGGTTAAACCAAGTTTTGACATAGCTTTGCCAATCTTTGTGGAAATGCCCATTGGGCACCATATTATTCCTTTTAGGTGCCATTTCTACAAAAAAAATACAAAAAAAACCATAAATATACCAGTCGAATCATCAATTAATTAAACTTAAACTCAGGTTCAGAATGTTCAGATTTCAGATAAATCCCGAAAAACAAGTTTGGCCCATATTCTAGGATTTTGCCTTGCCTTTTAACCTTAGTTTACATGCATTTACTTGTAAGTTTACGGGCTAAATCGGGATTTTCAAAGATGATTTAAATGAATAGAGCTAGTTAATTGTAATTAAAGATAGATAAAAATAAGTCAAAAAAAATATTGAAACCGGTCAGTCTGGTCACTCATTGAAATAGTCAATTTCTCAACAAAAGATATACCGATTTATGTCAAATTTTCAGGGTAAAAAACATGGACACCATGGTGTGACCTTGTTGACCATGGTTATTTGACCTTTTAATATTTAATTACCTTAATTAGTTAAAAATCCGGATCCAAATTAAAAACAACAAGTCAAACACGAGGAATTGAAATCCGACTATTGAGCTCACTATAGTTGTAGATGTCAGCCTAATTTTGTGCACATATAAAAGAATCTTATTAGACTAAATTCTGTCCTCAGCTCTCCGGCAAAAGTTTGAAATTTATCCCAATTTGGGATAAATTTCAAACTTTTGACTTTTGGGATTCCCAATCCCAATTCCCAAATAAAAATAAATAAATATTTTTTTGGAATTTTGGATTTTTTATTTTGGAAATTGGAAAAATGGCCAAAATTCCGAAAATCATCAAAATTTTGTGAATGTGGTTTGGCGAAGTGGGGGATTCTATGGTTGTCTGTCTAAAAAGGTAGGATTTTTAAAAAATTTTGAAATTCCTAATCCTATTTCTATTTAGGATCCATATCCATCCATTCCATTTCCATTCATATATAATATTGTATTTCAGTTGCGTAAAACCAGATTATGGTCTCAATCTTACCAGTACCAGATGAAGATGTAAATATTGGAGTTACATAATATTATAAGAATGTATGAAGCCAAAATTTGGGGTTTCAGATATAAATAAATGAATATGCATACTATACAATTTACATATACATAATATTAAGATTACCTAAAGTCTAATTTCATCATAAAAATAATAGGCCTAAGTCCTAAGTACTTTATACTCGTAAATATCTATTTTGTAAAATTCCAATTACTGATTCGATCACTGCACTGATCTTCAATTTACAATTTTATTTAACTAACTATTCTCTATTTATTTGAGATTTACATTTTTAAAATCTATATATAAATATTTAGTCAATTAGTAATAAGTTAATGGTTGAGGGCTTTCCCTTTTTTTTTTAAATTTTTTTTTTGTTTTTGAAAAATTATGAAATTTTAGGTTGAGCACGTATGGTTTATAATTATATTATATAGCCCTTTTATCAAAAATCGTTTCTAGTAGAAACGCATTTAAATAATTAATACTGTAAAAAAAAGTTCACGAACACGAACTATAATTTTGACCAAATATTTTTTTTTATAATTTTGACCAAAATTTAATACCAAGCCTAAAAGCCTTATAAGTCCAAGATAGGGATTAAATAGAAAACCACTGAATAATTAACTAGAAGGAGAATATGAAATTAGCTGAGATGGATACAAATTGACACTCGATTTTTTAAGCCCTTATTAGTAGCCTTTAGTATTATTTGTAGAGTAGGAGAAATGTTTCAATTTTGGGTGTTTGGCATTGTTGTGAATTTATTCTTATTTCTATCAGTATTTGATATTTATTTTAAATCACCTGT
>JAQIXA010003339.1:0-14367 GCA_034699045.1 Nanhermannia cf. coronata Gr-Ori-00579
GTTTCCGCAACTCAAGCCGGAGGTACGAGCCGGAGGTACAAGAAGCAGCGGTTTCTGCTCTATTACGAATTCACCTTAAAGTTCTAATTCTAATAAGAGCTTTTATTATGTCAGGATTTTGAGTTAATTGAGTTTTTCTTTTCTCAGCTGCTCTCTGCTCTGCTACTGTTTTATATTTTATTTGAATTTTGCATACAATATACAATTTACTATTTATTTTATTATGTGCCACTATACCATACATAAATACAAACGTACGTAATCGTATGCATATGAAAGTATACGAGTCAACACATTGGATTTTATTTTATTTGGAGTTTTTTTTGGGTTTTATTAAATTGTGTCAAGTCCTCTGAGCAACAAAGCAAAATTTGGGTTTTACATTCGACCAGGGACTTATTGTAGTTTAGCTGGGTAAAATTGGAGACTTGGGATTTTTTGCGAATGTAATTTTAACTTTGTACCATAACCATATACTTGTACTTATATGGTATTGAAGCTTAACTTTGATATTTTGCATACTTAAATTATAAATTTATATTTACAACTTAAACTTTGTCTTATTTAATAAATAGTTTGTGCTCAAATTGTGAGAATTGTTATGCCAAAATTTACTTGCAAAAATACCAAGACTTCGAAATTGTAGATTCTGCATTTCAAAACTTTTTTTCGCAATAATTTTGAATATTTTGATGAAATACTGTGAAAAGAAATGGATGAAATGATGATGTCAAATTTTTATAATACATTAATCTATTCAGCTTAGAAAATTTGGATTTTGACTTGAATTGACATTTATTTACTTTATAAATCCGGTTTTTCAATGTTGGATTTCAGGTTAAATTCTAATGAATTCTTTGGAAAATTCAGAAAATTTTCCTATTGTGATAAGCCCCATAATTTTTTTACCTAATTTTAACATTGATTTGTCTATAGCTAATTGGCATATCTTTATTAGAATGGGAATTGTAAATTTTTGCTAAAATCGTCAAAAAAACTGCTACTAGACGACTGTGATTTTTTCCAGGATTTCTTCAAAATTTGAAGTTTCGCAATAGAGTATAAAATAATGTTGATATGTGTCTCTCTTTTTTATTATTTTGATTATTATTTGAATTTGAAAAAGAGGATTTAATATATCATAAGTTACAAGTTTAGTAAAAGTTTTTTTTACTAAAGATAAGCAATATGTTAGTATAATGTTTTTTTATAAGATCATGAGTCTGTCTACTTTATTGTAGAATATTTTATTTAAATAAACTTTGATGTTCTACTTATACTTTATTTGATGAAATAAATCCTTCTTTTTGGCAGTTTTATATACTGTACTTTTTTCTCCAAAATGAAAATATAATATGTCTTTATGCACTACAGTATAGAGTATGTATTACACTATTACATAACAAATATCTACTTGTAATAATAATAATGCGAGTTATTTAATCCCAGATCATTTGGAAAATGTATATTTACAGATATTTGTCTTCATTTTCATAAAGATTATGTAAGTAGTATACACATATATTTATATTATTTCATATACTACTTTGAATATTTAGAATTTTGAGTTTTCGAAAATATTTATGAAATATTTGAATCTTAACTTTGCTTCTAACCTACTTACTTTGCAAATATAGTACCTACCTAAGCATTTTAACAATTTGCTAAATGATTCTGCAGCTATATTAATTTATTTTGATATATGAATAACTAGTAGGCCTTAAGTCTTAATATTAGATAGCAAAATAAAGTAGAGACAGTTTCATTTATTTTCCTTGAATTCTTAAATATTAAAATTCATATTCATTATAGTTAAAGTTAAGTAGGCATCTAATAAGGTATGAAATATCAGTCTTTGGAACTTAAAATAAAATATTAAATTTTTAGTATGTAGCAAGCTATTTAAGTTATCAGATCGGAATGAAACGTATTTTATTTCAGGTTATTTACAGTGAATAAGTCAATTTAGAAAACTTGACAAAAATTTTGAAAATCATTTAAGAATTTAAGTAGTAAATTTCTTCGCAAAATTTGAAAAAAATGTACTTTTTAAAACTTTCTAAGAATCCAGATTTTAAACTGGCTGGGGTAGTTACTAAAAATATGAGAATTGACTTGGAAATTTTGTTTAGGGTATACTCTGCACTTTGCTAATGTATCTCAGAAAGTCGAAGTGATAATACAAATGGACTTTGGCCTATCATTTTTTCTATTTTCGACCCTTGTACAAAATAATATGTGTCTGATGCTACCCTTAAGTTAAAGGTTCAATGAACTTTTCCAATAATTAGGTAATTAGATCTGCCTTAAGTTGCCTAACATGAAGATACGATACTCGTAATAGAAAAAATAGTCAAACTTTAGTCCATTGAAATTTTTCTTTAATTACATTTTGAGCTTTACTTTTTAATAAATACCTAAGTACTGGTTCAGTGTTATTGATGTGGGATTCTTATAGAGATATTCCAGTCTATTTTCATTTGGTATCAGCAGGGTGTTTACGATTATGAGCATCTTCTTCTTCCCTTGGCACTTAACAGCTACTAAATATTATATTTTATATTTTGAGAGCTTTGAAATGAGACAGGGTACGAAATGCTTTACTTTTTGAACCAGATAATTATAATAATAGTTTGATGGATAAGCTCATAGTCATAGTAGCGTTGTACTTGTGCTTATAGTAGTTAGCAGTATACTGTAGTAATAGAAATTTTTGTCTAAATTTTGTTTATACATACTCTGATAATGTAGATATGTTTTTGTTGTTGACTGGGCTCTCGAGGGATCTGGTGTATATTTTTCCATTTTGCTTTTAAAGAGCCCTGTGAAACGTCAACCATCATCATCTCAAAGTATTTTTGAAACACAAATTGGAATTTACATCTGAGCATTTAAGCAGCTCGGAAAAGTTTTCACAAAAGTCTCCAGGGGAAAGATATACTCTACTTTGGTACCTACTATACTGTACCCCACAGTTCTCAAAGTATTTCCAGGGGTATTTCTGGGGTATTTTTGTGGTTTTTTATGAAAGTCTAATGGTAGGTATAATGCAAGAGTAGTAAACTTCCCTATGTAAAGCACTATAAAATACTGTTTTAAGTTAGGTATATTTTTTGAAAAAATAAAAAAATTTAATCTGCATATAAGTCTATAAAAATATAGAAAATATTAGTTTATATAAATATTCCATTCTAATTTTGTTTTAAATATTCTAATCAATGATACCTATACTAATCTTAAGTACTCTTTACTATACCTACTGATATACACATAATAATATTGAAGTCGTTAAATATCGTTCAATGGACATTGGACAAATATTTCGATTCCTTTTACTAACTTTAATAAGTCTCATATCACTATTTTTGTATGTATTGATGTTGCTATTTTATTGATTTTGAGATTTGAAATTTGAAATACTAAATCTACAGATAGAATAGAATTTGAATTTTAGATGAATGTATTTTACAAAATTTTGGTTTTTTTACTTCAAGGATCTTTTCTTTTAAGTTTTTAAAGTAGAATATTTTTTTTTGGAATTAATGGTGAGATTGTGTTTCTTGTATCCTTTAAAAAATGATTATATTTATCTATTTCGAGATTCGAAATTGGAGAAAAGGTATATGTATCTGTTGTTCGTCTAGTATCTATCAAGATACATATGGATTATTATTATTATCTATTTTTGTTCTGTAAACTGTAAAGGATACGCCTCGTTGACTAGAGTTGTTTGATGTGTCTTGTCAGACAGTGTCAGTTTAAATTTCTCAACTAAAATATCCGTAAAAAAAGAACGGGGAAAAATACATACACTTTTTTTACCTTTACTTTGAAATTGTAGCCAAAATAATCCAAAGGATTGTAATGATCCGAGAAAAGATAAAGTTAAAAATGATTTCGAATATTTCTTTGAATTTGACTGAGCATTTCAATTTCTTTTTTTCTTTTACCTACTTTTTATTTTTATAGTAAATCTATCTTTCTTAGAGAAATGAATAGTAAGTACTGATACCTATAGTAAGTACCTTTAGTATAAGGGCACAATTTAAATTTCACAAAAATTCTTATCCTATTTTAAGATTTAAGAGTAGACTCACCTGCTAAATCAAATGAAAAGAACTCCATTTGAATTTGCGAGATAAGAAATATAGAGCTATTCGAAATTGTTAAATTGTAAAATGGGTAATTCAATTTTTTATTCTTCAGTTATACTGATATTTAGGTACAAGTGGTATAAGGACTTTCAGAAGAAATTGAAATTCAACCTTTATTATTATCATTCTTTTTACCTAGATACTTATATATTTTTATCAATTTACATACAGTCTTATGTAGTACTCACTACTGAGCTACTTTTTTTTGCTGGATTTGAAATTTGAACATTCTTTACTTCTATGTTAATCTGACATTTTAAAGAATTATTTTTACTATTTTTGTATCTCACATTTAAATTTTAAATATATTTTGTCATTTCGTAGAGGTAGAGGTACATACGAGTATAACTAAATACCTTTACGAAATGAATAAATAAAGGCATTTATACTAAATACAGTTTTTTAAAATTTGATTAGAAAGAGCTTTTTACATCTCGATCATATTTATTTGGTCATTTAACCAAAGTTGCCTAAATATTTGATTTAAATTGTTAAATTTTGACCATAATTTATTTCTTAATTTTTCTGAATTCTCAATTTTTTTTTCTGAATTCTCTTTATGGCTAGTAGGTACAGGTACTAGCCATACATCTATCTATTGATATATTATACCTATAATACTACTTGTTACTAGTAAAATTCTCAAATCTTATTACTGAAAATCAAGTAAAGATACATAGATAGTTGAGTATTTTTTTTTGATGATTTTCGAGCTTTCGATTTTGGCAATATCTATATTTATTTCTATATCTGAACACAAGTGATTGGGTTTTACTATTTCGGCTCAAAAGTAGGTTTGAAAAAAAATGCCAGAAAAGACATTACTGTACCTACTATATTTGGGGTTCAAGAAAATCCATTATAAATGATAATTGATCAACGAGTATAGACATTTTAGTAGTACTCTAAGAGTAAGTATATCGTATTTGTAGTTCTTATTTCTATTTTGAGTTTTTTACTCCGTATATACAGTATAGAGTTATGCAATACTCAATACACTTACCTTTTTACTTTTTATTAGGATGTAATATACTAGCTATACGTAAGTCTTAAGTCCTAATAATAAGGACTAAGGGGAGTTGATTCTCGTGAAAGTCTTGAAATTCGTAAAAAAAAAGTAGAAAAAAAGTAGTCGCAAGTAATGGAAGATAACCCTAATGGAATTTGTCTGTTTTTTTTCTTTACTTTTCAGAGGGCGAGGTCCCAAATGGATTTCCTACAATTTTAACCCCTCCTATTACTAAAGGTATGTTCTATAGTACTATGTATAGTTGTAGTTATGAAATGATGAAATTTTATTTATTATTATTACTTTTTTTTGAGGAAATACAATCTTGACTAATTATCTGATTTTTTTCCGGGTATAGTCGTGGAGAAAGGTCGAACGGCTGACCTTGTTTGTAAAGTTGATGGAGCCAAACCGCTGAATATCATCTGGCTTAAAGACCTGTTGCCGATTCCAGCTAATGAAAGATTTGTTTACACAGGTGATAATGGAGGTAATTTTTGTTCAAAATTCTACAAAATATATATATTTACTTATACAGAATAATAGACTCTTATAATGTGAAATAGGAATCTACTAATCTTAAGAATTGATGAAAAATCCGAATTTTTGTTTGTAAATTTAAGTTTTGAGAAAAATTTTCATTTCATATTTATTGTAAGGAAAATTTTAGGGATTTTTTGCTTTTTTTCTATTTCGAAGTCACTTAAATTCTAATAATCTCTATGAAGAGAAAAGAGAAGAGTACCCTACCTATATATAAACGATATTAAATATTTCTAAATATTGTAGGGGTAAATCTTGCTTTAAGATAAGAAGTTTTGAATTTTGGACCTAAAAAAGTTTTTCTGAATGATTTAAAGATTTTAAAAGATAAGAAAAATTAGTTTCGAGTTTTCGAATATGTCGTCTTAATTTTGCTTTAAATATTGTTTAATTTTATAGATTTTTTTGCCCCTATTTTCTATCAAAAGTTTATTTATTTTTGAGGTTCTATTTCTTTTTTCAATACTTACTGGTATTTATTTGGGTTATACAAATTAAGTACAAATTTTATAAGGGTTACAAAGCTAAAGTGAATAACGACTTTTATTTGAGTAGAAGTTTCTTATTTACTATTTACTATTTAGGTCTCATTTTTTATAAAAAAGGGCTTTTTATTACATACAAAAATTTGTAGATCATGTTTGTTTAATTTGAGTTGAGTTATTTGCTTATTTTAAATATCTTGATTTTTATTATTTAGATACTTTGGAAATCTCAGATGCAGCCGAGTCTGACGCTGGAGGTATGTACATATTATACTAATTTTATTAGATTTATCATTAGTACCCTACTTTAACTTATTTGACATAATTTTATTTGACATAATTTTACTATGAAATATATTTATTTTAGGTTACGAATGCATCGTCGAAAATCATTTGGGAACTGAGACATCACAAAATGCAAAATTATATGTTAAAGGTACATATTAATTTATATTACCTATATTTATATTATTCTTGAAGTACTCGTAACTTGTAGCAGAAAAGTGGTGTAATGACAATCCTTAAGCTTTTTTCTGATATGCTCAGTTCTCAGGACACCATTAGAAATATCAGCTCCTATTAGTAGGGTACTTAACTCTTATCGTTAGTTCCTAACTCTTAGTTCCTAACTCTTTCATTAAAAAATTAAAATAAGATTTTTCGAATTTTATATGAATGTAAAAGTAAAAGCGTTATGATTTAGAAACCAAGAAGAGCCTGTAGACTCCTTTTAGAAATGAAGAATTTCAAATATTTTGATAAAAGAAAAGAAGGATATTTATTTAGAGAATGACATTGAACTCCTTTGAATTTGAATATCAGTAAATAGTGATAGGGTGTAATTTATAGACTTTGACGAGGAATTTTTTTAGCAAACACAAAAATGTCAATAACATTAAAATTACTTTACAAACAATCCATTCCATGATCGAATACTTAAATTGTAGGCGGAATGTAAAACAAATGGGGACAAATGAATTGAGTTTAATTTTGTCTAAAATAAATAGAAAAAGTTTATTCTTACTGATACAATAATATACAACTAAGATTTTGGCTATGGAATTGCAATTGTATTGTAATTGCATTGAAACTTTGTAAAAGGTTTAATTTATGCTAATTTTTGTACAACTAATGATTTCCATTTGTACTTACAACTTTCTCCAACTACTTACTGTTGTACTATTGTCTGGATTATGTAAAAGTACCTACTTTATACTATCGGTAGGTTCTCGATGTCTTTTTAAATTTTTTTACAAAAAAGAGGACTTGTGTATTCTCTAGGGAATTAAAGTAAAAAGTAGAAATAGTTTCGGTCTAATTCTTCATTTAATTTGTACTTCTACTACTAGTAGTAATACTGTATTATTATTAATATATTTATGAGTGGGGAAAGCACAGAGAAATGTAAGTCAGAGTAGAAAAGGAAGGAAATACAAAAGGAAATGAAAGTTTAAGTAGAGTAGAAAGTAAGTTGAAATGAAAGTCTTACTAAAGAGTGCTTTTATGCAAAAGAATAAAAATTAACTCAAAAAAAGCTTTTTAATCCTTTAAAAAGATAGGTTAAAAGAATTAAAGTTTAAATAGAAAAAGGAATTTTTATAATAATTATAATAATTATAATAATGATTTTATTTATTTTTCAGAACGAAGGGTACCACCTGGTAAGTATTCAAAATTATTCAAAAGTATTCTAAATACCTAATACTAATACCTAATAATGATAATTATTTTTTAATCGATTATAGAATTTACTAAACCGCCCGATTCTCTTTACGATGTAAGTATTGATAGTATTTTTATGAGTTATCAATATCTTTTAATTATATTTAATCATAATTATGTTTGTTTTTTATAGGTAATGTTGGGTGCTGATTTGAATGTCAGTTGCGTAGCTGTTGGTAGCCCCATGCCTCATATTAGGTATATAATATAGTAGAATGGATGCCTTTTAATTAATGGATATTGAATAGTTTTTAATGGTTTTTTTTTGTATTTAGATGGAGAAAGGGTATGGAAGAATTGACTCCGAATGATCAGATACCAATCGGTATTAATATTTTGATGTTGAAAAATATCCGGGAGACGAGTGTTTATACCTGTACGGCTCAATCTAAGCTAGGAGTTAAGGAAATAAATACGACTGTGAAAGTTCAATGTAAGTTTTGGTTTTGGATTTCAAAGTTTCAACAAGTAAATAAAATTATTGAATGGTTTTAGCTAAATAAATATATTGATTTTGTAGCTCTGCCTAAACCTCCAACTACTTTGAGAGTATCTGATGTCACAGCCACAAGTGTAAGTTATAACTTAACTTACAATCTGAATCAAAAAAATTACAATTTTATTTTGTTTTTTAGGTTCGATTAACATGGTCTTATGAGGGTATTGATGAAGATGTGACATACTATGTCATTCAGTATAAACCGAAATATTCGTCGCAAGATTGGGTAATTTTTTTACTCTAAACAAAATTTATCTTTGATACATATTAAGTATATTATATTTTATTTATACCACCTCAAATTTTTTTGTACTAATTCCAAAATTGTGGTTGAAATCATATTTTCAAAGTGATATTGAGTGAATAAGGAAATTTTTACTTGCTTTTTAATGAATGATTTTATTTTAGGCCGAGGTTTCTGGTGTACTTAACAAGGATCACATCATATCATCTTTAAATCCTTATACCGAGTATGAATTTAGTGTTCTAGCCTATAATAAAGTTGGACGTGGTAATGTAAGTTGGAATTCCTTAATTTTCTATCTATTTAACTTTACTTGGTAGAAACCTACACATAACTTAACTATTTATCATTTTTATTTCAGCCTTCGATTGCTGTTGAAGCTACTACTGGAGAAACTCGTAAGTTGGAGATATTTTTATACATTTTTTTGTTATTACCTAATACGATCATTAAAACTTTACTAATTTTACTATATTACTAATCTTATCTAATCTAATCTAACTAATCAGTGGATTCTGCATTTGGAAGTGCAA
Source organism: Nanhermannia cf. coronata Gr-Ori-00579 (assembly GCA_034699045.1). Classification (NCBI taxonomy): domain Eukaryota; kingdom Metazoa; phylum Arthropoda; class Arachnida; order Sarcoptiformes; family Nanhermanniidae; genus Nanhermannia; species Nanhermannia cf. coronata Gr-Ori-00579. The sequence goes on from JAQIXA010003339.1 coordinate 9,190, forward strand.
GTAAGCAAAAGCAAGAATAATTAAAGTAGAGGAATCGGTGGCATTTTTTTGTTTTTATTTTTATTTTACAGCCTTTTCTAAACAATTTTTTTGTTTTTATAACGTTAAATTAACATAATTAAGATTTTTGAATTATAATTTGCAATTTTTGCTTTTTTATTTGAAATATTATGGATGCGTTATATGAATTAGGATATTAATTTTCGTAATTTCTTTTAATTGCAGAACCTAAAACAGCACCGAGGAACGTCAATTCACTTCCTTTAAGTTCTAGTCAAATGCTTGTGAACTGGGACGAACCATTAGAGTGAGTTTCATCTTTTTTCCAAAAAAATTAAATTACTAATTTGTACTAATTTTGGTTTTGTTTATTTTACAGACCCAATGGAGCAATCACGGTAAGAAAATATATTTTAAGGATATCTTTAAAACTCGGAATTATTTAAACTGTTTTAACATATTTCAATTTTTTTAAAACTTTTTAGGGATACAAAGTCTTCTTTACCACAAATCCTACTTTACCATTGGCTCAATGGGATGCAAAACGAGTTGAAAGTAACAAAATGACAAATATTCACGATTTGGCTCCAAGAACAACTTACACTATTAGAGTGCAAGCATATACCGCTATAGGTCCAGGTCCTGTCTCACCACCAATTCAGGCAAAAACGGAACAAGGAGTCCCAGGTCAACCTCGAGATTTTAGAGTTGTGTCATCGAGTCCTACGAGTGTCAATTTAGAATGGACGAGGCCTTATCATATCGGAGATAATATAGTCGGTATGTTTAAAAATATTACATTTATAGCATTTTTTAAAACACGAATAATTAATTTTTCTATTCTAATATTAAGGGTATGAACTGTACTGGAATGACACTTTCTCCAAGGTTAGTTTCTTCAAATTATATCATTTTTTTGCTTAAGTAATTACAAACTTTAATTAATTAACAGGAAAGGCACCACCGATCAATACCAGTAGGAGAATCGTTTTTAGTTTCAGGACTCTATCCAAATACCATGTACTTCATGTGGTTGGCTGCAAAATCACGCAAAGGCGAAGGAGGTATGTTGGGGATTTAAAATTTTTTTAAAGATCTTATAAAAATACATGTAATTTTCTATTTTTAGCTGCTACACCACCCATTCCAGTTAGAACCGAGCAATATAGTAAGTTCATACAAAATCTAGATACAATTTGTAGGATTAAATGGCATAAATTTGTAGGATAGGATTGCATAAATCAAAATTCAGCGTAGTTCAGTTCAGAATAGATTGCATAGTTGATGTAGACTTTACTTTAATAAAGTGAAAGTAAAGAAAATCTTAATTGATGAAAGCGATTGCTGTACAGTATCTTGAAACTTGTAGATACAAGTAGAATAGGCTAACATAAATATTGTTTAGATGAAGTAAGGGAAAAATTATATTTGCTAGAAAATATTTTAAAAATCAAATAATTAAAGAAGTCAATTCCCAATTCCAAAGAAAAAAGAGATGTCAAAAACTTGATTTAATATTTTAAACCTTCAAAATTCCTTATTTTAAGTACTCTTTTACTAGAATTTATTATTTTTATTTCAAAAAATTTATTTTATCACAAAAAATGCAATCACAAAACTCAAAAAACACGGACAATGACCCACAAAAATGAAAACTACCTATCACATTATACAATCAAAATCCAAAGCACAGTTTATAGAGTCTAGATAAGCATGAATATACTTTAAAGATCCAAAACTATAATCAAGAGTATTAGATTTTTTTTAATTTTATAGTAGATTTTGTATTTTATTTCTGCACAACCACAATACTATGATACTCGAGTATCAAACTCAATTTAACCCTACCGGCCCTGGCACTAGATTATTAATTTTAATTTCATTTTATTTTTTAAACACAAAAACAAAAATACATTGTACATTTTTCACGAACTTTAACTATACAAAAATAGCACCTGGAGCTGCTCCTGAAGATTTTAAAGTATTCCCTGAAGATAGTACGAGCATCAGAGTTAGTTTCAAGCCACCACCAGCTGATAAGCAAAACGGAGATATCCAATATTATAAGATATTTTTCGTGGAAAATACACTTCCAGATGTTGATGCTGTACAGATCACTATAAGTGATCCATTTGCTCGAGAATTCATTATAGATCAATTAAAAAAATGGACGGATTATCGTTTATGGATTTTGGCTGGGACTTCAGTAGGCGATGGCCCTCAAACTTCATCACTTACTATTAGAACTGAAGAAGATGGTACACACAAATATCATTTTTTTTTGTAAAATTCATTAACACCTCAAAAAAAACTAATCACTAACATTATTTACTAATCAATTAATCCTAACCTATATATCCTTATCTAATTATCCGATTCGGATCTGATCTGATTACTTTTTTGCACTTTTTTTGGAACTTTCTCTCTCTATTCTCTCTACTCTTTTTTTCTTTTTGAACATTTTCATCAGAACACAACAGAACATGAAAATGATACAAAACCAAATCACAACCAAATATCACTACCATTCCATATATCCATTAATTTTGGGATTTTTTGGGGAAATTTTGTCAAATTTTTGGGGTTCAATTCAATTGACTTGCATGTAGTGCATTTTTTTACAATATTACAAAATTTATGAGCTTCATTTATATATTTGCACTTGATTATATACATGTACTAATACCGCACATTTTGCACAAACCTCATAATTTACTATATCATTGATTTGTTTAATTAGCTCTGAAAAATCAAAATTTTCCTCAATTCCACATCTTTTTACATAAATATTGTAAGATAGATTGAATTGTGATAAAATTTGTTTGTTCAGTGCTGAATTAAACCAATAGACTGTTTACTTTTTATATGTAATTTAACATACATTTACATAATATTTGTCTTTTCGGTTTGGGATTTTCGGATTTTGATGCTTTTTCGCAATTGCAATATACTTAATACTTATAATAATTATGATAATCTTAAATACATTTAAGTATAACATATAATCAATCATAATTCATAATCTAAACCAAAAGGCACTTGCACAATCACCAGAAGTACTATTTTTAAGGGACATATTATTCAATTAATCATTATATTACAGCACTTCACAAAAGTCACAAAAAATTTCAAACATTGGAAATAAGTCACACAATTTTGCACTTCACTTCACTTCTACTTCTAGATACTTTTTCTACAATATTATGTTTGTTTTGTTTTTGCTAATTTTACATTTTATAAGTTTTTATTGCAAAATTTTTTTTCAATATAAACTTTTAATTGTGGTATTTTTATCTCATTATTTCGAAATTTTAAATTTTGTAATAATAATATAACAAAATGGACGAAAACTAGGATTGAATAATGAGATAAGAATATCTGAGATTTTTATTTTTTTATCGGTTATTTTGCACACTTGACACTTTCACTTTCCACATTTTTTTTATTTTTGATGATTTTTTCAAACCTTTTATCATATCCCTGTGTAAAAAGTCCTTAAAATTAAATTGCTCGAATTAAATGCGAATTTTTTTTTGTAAACTATGTTTTTGTCCTTCGATTCGATGTTCAATCTCTCTGAATCTCTAAAAATTGGGTGTGACGAAAAATAACCACAAAAAAAATTAAAAATTATGTACCTAATTTTCATCAAAAATCAGTTATGAGTAAGTGACTTGAACTAAAATTACTAATTTACTACTTAACTCGATTATCTACCTACATAAGGCTAAATGTATTATCTATATTAAATTAACCGAATTAAAATTGCTTTCTACATTAACTCTGGCTAAATCTATATATTATAATAAAAATAAAGTACCTATAAAGTGTATTTTAGGATAATTTCAAAAAGTTAGACATTATAAGATTTTTTTCTGGCAAGAATACAGTAGAATATGAATAAATTAGACTTAATTTTAGTATGCAAAAAACTTTTTATATTTTGTGAAGTGATTTTTTATAATTTTTTGATACTTTAGTTGAGTTTTAGTAAATACTTATTGTGATTTTTTATTAGAAATTAGAAATTGTGATTAGAAAATTTGATTTTATGTATTTAGTTATATTTTATTACATTTTTGGTTGTAGTCAATTAAAGTAGTCGAGTTTTAGAACTTTAGTGTAGAAAACCTTTTAAAATTATCTTAGAAATTTCCTATGGCTTTGCTTATAATCTGTGTATTTTCATTTGATTTGGTTTTGGTTTTGGTATGTTTTTTGCATGAATTAATGATTTTCTAAAGGAATTTTAATTCTAACTAATTATTCAAGATTTTTAATATTTTTATTGAAATGAAAAAATTAGTTCCTGGAGAGCCTCAAAATGTCCATGCATTGGCTTTTAACTCGACAACGATTGTGATCAAATGGGAACAGCCCAATAAAAATGAAAAGCATGGTAAATACCTACATAGATATAGAATTTTTAACTTATTGAAAATATATGTATATTATTTACTAATTGCTTATTTTTGAACCAGGTGTTATAAGAGGTTATCAAATTCATGTACAAGGTAAATCATTCAATTACTCATTTTATTGTCAAGATACAAAAGTATAAAGCTAAAGCTTGCTTGATCGAATTTTACAGAGTTGGCTGACGATGGACTAACTATGCTGGGAAATCCTTCGACTCACAATGAAATGGATGGAAATGCTAATAATTACAACTGGACTGATTTACAACCGGATACGAAATATGCTGTACAAGTAGCTGGTACTTAAAATATAAACTAGTTAGTTAAAGTTCTTAAAATCAAATGATTTATATTTTTTTTTATTCTAGCAATCACACGCAAAGGAGATGGTCAGAAATCATTGTCGGTCATTGTCAAAACCCCTGGGTAAATACTTCAATTTCATTCGATATAAAACAATTAATTTTGAAGCCATTAAATTGACTTGATTTTTTAATCTTAAAGTGGCGTTCCTTCAAGGCCACAAGTATTGATCAAGTAAGTCAATAAAGATCAATAATGATAAAGATTAATAAATTTAAATTTACATGTTAAACTATACGTAACATCTCAAATTACAAATATCTTATATCGTGATAATAGGTATTTATACCTATGAATGCAAATGAAATACTATATGTACTAGTAAACCTACTATTGCGCATTAGCTATAATAAATATAATATTATATATATGGTACATAGTATACTATTAATAATTA
>JAQIXA010003340.1:0-14365 GCA_034699045.1 Nanhermannia cf. coronata Gr-Ori-00579
TTCTTTGTAGGACCTTTCCCATGGGAAGATTTATTTGCATTTTTAAATAATCGAAATCCAGAACCACCTTGTACTGGGATTGTCGATACTACAACAGGTTATTACACTACCTATTTAAAATATCTAGGTATTTGAAATAAACTCAAGTTTTTAATTTTTTAAAGTTTTAAATGTCCGAGTACTTCCAAGAACCTCTGTAAGTTTTGAATAGTTAAATATCTGCAAATTTTTGACAATTTTTTGATCAGGCTGCAGTTCAAGGAACAGCCAACCCTGGCTCTAGATTAACATTTTACAGAAAAGTAGAAGGCGACTCAGTTTCTGGAAACACGGTTAGTTTTTATTAAAAAAACTGAATTTTTATTAGAATTAAAATGAAACAATTTATACCAGGGCTGGTTTCACACATGGTTTGGGTAAGTTAAAGACAAAAATTAATAAAAAATGGGCTAATTTTTTTTCTAAAAGTTATGTGACATCATACTATATCAGACTAGACGAGCCAAGGCCTTCATGGTGCAACTGATTTAAATATAAAGTTTCAACTAAATTTTAATAATTAGATAAAAACTCGACTCAAAATAAAAGATATACAAATATATAATGCTACTCGTAATAAGAAAAATCTGGCATTTTTTGAATTTTTATCAAAAAGTCACATGAAAACACAAAATCTTGGTATAATACTCGTATAGGGCATAGGGACTAGGGGTAGATTAGGGATAGTTTGGAGGACGTTTTTTTTTCAACTGAATCAACCGTTATTTTGGCTTAATATTTGATTGAGGATATCTTGGCCTAATCTCTATAATACTGATATAAAAATTTCAGGTCAAAAAATAACAAATAGTCGTAGTTCGGGTAAAAAGAAGCCGATAAAATTCCAACAAAGTGCCTACTCTACCTCTATCTATATATTATACTGATAAAACTTAATTTGCCTTATCAGTAGGGTATACATAATTTGTTTAATCGATAAAAATTTGAATTATGGATTTCCAAGCTTGAAAAAAGATTCTGATTTTGAAGGTTATCTTTTACTAATATAATATATCTGTAATACTCGTACATCCGATAACTGATATCAGATAGTCAAATGAGTTTTGGGTATAAAAGACCAGAAACTTCGAGAGGAAATTCAGTCTTAGCTCAAATTTTGAGTTGAAAACATCGAGCTCGGTAAATTGCTCACACAATTATTTTTAAAAAATCTAAAAGAAATTATGAAAATTGAATCTTATATCAGTAGAACTATCATCTGAATACAATTGAGCAATCGTCAGATTCATGAACCATCTGAATTTATTCTTCATATTGTTAAGCTCAATTCAGTCTAGCGGTATAATTATGTAATAATTTGATGCAAGTAAACCCAATTTCACAAGTAACCCGACTAACTATCTATCAGTACTTGGAAATTGATCAAAACTTAACTAGGTCCTACTGAAACAGAGATAGAATCGCCAATTCGAGACCACCCTCCTTGTAATTAGATTTTAATTTACGTTTTAATAACTATAGGATTAGTCAATTTAATTCAGATCAAAATAATAATAAACTCACACACAAATTGATTAGATTTATAGATTAAAGATAATTCAATATTTCTTAAAGATTACAAAAGCTTTTCAAAAGATCTATCAAAGATTTATGATGGGGTGAAATGTTACTTTACTTTTACTTGATTTCAAAAATGAAAGTAATAAGGACAAATGATCAACTAGATCAGCTTAAGGCTCAACTACTAGGTTCGCTTAAGGCTCGCAAACTAGTGATACTCGTTGAATGCTTGGGCTTCTACTTATAGACATACTGACCACTCCAATGACAAAGGAAAGTCCAGGTCCAGGCTTTAAGTTAAGTTGAATGATCCCAAGTCCAAACTTACGAGTTTACATAAAGTTGACATCTCCAGATTAGCATAAAGTTGACGTCTTGATTCGGTTCGATGATCCCACCACCAGAATATATGTAAATGTTTAAACGACACTCACAATATTCATATTTCTTTGTATACACTAGTACCCTATAGTAATTTGAATTCAAATGATTAAAAGGGAAAAGCTATAAATAAGTAGGTACTTGTGATAAGTATTTCAAAATATACCCTAGTCGTAATTTAGTGTAGATAATTACCAAAAATAATCTCGTACCACCACAATTAAATGATTCGAATAAAATACATGGAAATAGTACTATCTGTACTAATACAGATTCTACTTCATATTGCATATTATTTAGAATCAAGATCAAAATTCAGAGATTTAGCAATTTTCAATAATCTGATGGTTTTGCTATCAAGGATTCCCCTTTAAAATAGGGGGGATATATTTTATGAGTCGAATTTACATTTTGGTTTCAGGGGATCTAGTGAAATAAAAGTAAGTAATTTTGTCAACTTTCCACTACATATCGCATTGGTACTCGTACATAGTACATTGAAGTATTACATTACAATTGCAAAATTTATTTTCAATTTCTTATCTTACTTTTTACTACAACTATTCTGAATTTCAGGGATTTGTAAATTCAACGAAAAATAAAGTATCAAAAAACTTGAATACAAAAGGGTTGGCTATTTAGAAACTATAATGAAAATTTTTGAATTTTTTGAAAATTTACAAATCAAATGGGTTCAAGATATGTAAAATATAATAAAAAAAAATTTTTATTCAAAAGTAGGGTATCTATCTAATCGTAAATTACAGGTAGGTAGGTAAATTAATTTACCTACAAATTTTTTGATTTGTAAAAGTTATAGTAAGTTATCTTTTAATGACATAATTAAGGCACAATGTCCATGCACCTAAAGTCTAAATTCTGACACATGTAATCAATTGGCCTTTTTGAGAGGACTTTGGTCCAGGATATCTCCTTGTAGGAACCTCGGAGACCTTGATACTTTTTTAAATTATATCTGTAGACACATTTTACAAATCTACGGATTTAATTAAAAAAGTTTCAAGTCTCTACGAGGTAGGTGCCTACGAGGAGATATCCTGGACCAAAGTCCTCTCAAAAAGACCATTTGACTACATAGGTCAGAATTTAGACTTTATGTGCCTTGGCATTGTGCCTTAATAAGCTTCGATTATGGATATTTGTGTTATTTTTGACACATTATTTGGTGACCCAAGTTCTTTCGATACTTTTAGCATTGTGTTATATTACCAGTAGCATAATTACTACTAGGAGGGTACTGGTATTTGAAATTTCGAATTTGAGATTTTATAAAAGTAAGGATAAGCAAAAATTATTATCGAGGATTTGAACTGCTTGGGGAAACAATATAATGTGCAAAGAAAGTCTTCAGTCTCAACTGGGAATTTCAATTTGCATTCTATTTATCTATACAAATTTGTAAAATTGCAAGAATATCGAAATTTTGTTTCTATTTTCGTATCCTAAAGTATGGTAAACTTGCTTGATTATCCACTTGTTCTTTTTCTCAAAATACTCTCATTTGTTCTGAGAAATCTTGAAATCAAAGAAAATTCATATTTGCCAATGAAATGAATTTCTTTGATTTTTTTTAACTTTCAAGTTTGGCTTCTATTCAATATTTTGATCTTATTTTGGTTCTACAAATAGGTTGGTAGAGGAAAACTCACATAAATCGAAATTCTACTGATAGGTAATTGACCGGGTAACCACATAGGTTAGGTTTTCTCTTATCCAGTAGATACATAGTTAAGAGAAAAACCCATCATAATTTTTTATTTGAAAATACGACAAAAATAACGAGCTTTAAGAATTCTCTCTATAGGTATATGGGACTTTTTTAAGCTTTTGAAATTCATATCATAAAAAAGTATCTTAAACTTTGTATGCCCATACTCCATACTTATGTAGTAGTACTACTAGATACCTATCTATTAGCTTTTCTATCTACTGATTTATATTGATAAGGAGCTTTTTTCATTTGCTCTCAGATTATCCAGAAAAAAAATGTCATTTCCTTCGTCAGATTTATGCTTATTTGAAAATGCCCAAATCCTCCAACTACTTATACAAGTATTTGGTACATAATCGATTCTATAAAAAGATTCAATTCAATTATCCTCAATGTAAAGTGTATAGGAAAAATCCTTTGAGAATTTGGGTCGAGATTGAAATTGGTTTTTTTTTCTTGTGAAAGGAATTACCCTTTAATTGATAGATAAATATTTGTCTATCTAGTTAGTAGGATTGTAGGTACTTACGATTAATATAGGGTAGGGTACTTACTAAAAGTATAAGACAAAATTCGCAAAATTGTCATTATGTCAATTTTTTCTGACACATTTCAAAATAAGATTTTAAAACATCACTTTGAAATCATTTTGAATAATTTTGATCGAAAATTTCGAATCTATTTTTAATGTAGATACCTAAATAAAAAATCCATTTTGATAATCAGAATATGTACCTACACAACAATACATACTACGATAAAATAAGATATTTTTGATTTGGTTCGAATTTTTTCGATCGAGTAATAATTGATAAAATTTTGCTTTATTCTATCCTCGGGGGAATTGAAAACTGAAACTAAAGATTAGAGTTGAATTCAAATTATCTCATTTGTATTTAAGCGAGAAATTGAAGAGTCAGATATTATTATTAATCGATCTCACAAGGTGTGGTCCAAATTTTAAACCCCTAAACTTACCACTAAATACTAATACCTACATATATACTTGAAAAAATGTAATTTTTCTATTCAAAATCTCGTATTTAATAACAACATGCCTCCATTTAATCATAGGATAGATAAAGTAAAACAAATTTTATAAATTCAAATATCAGTAATATATGTATTTTCTGAATCTTAGAAGACTTGAAAATCTGGAAGTCTCAACTTTGAACTCAATTTTCGATCACTTGAGAATTATTTAAGAAAAATGGAATTTAATCTACTTAGGTATGTGTACTACGCTATATACTGTGCCTACTATCAGTATTAGTAAGTAAAATAGTACATGAATTGGATTTTTATTTCGCTTTTACTTCTGATATCAGATCAGATTATCAAAATTTCAAATCATAAAAGTTTTCAACTGCTTGCACTTGCATCTCCTCACAGTTGTGGATTTATGATCCAGCAGGTTTTTCAAGAACCCCCTTCAAATTCAAAACTATCAATTTTTTGACTACTGGTTTGCTTTTAAGAGTAGGGTGATTGAATTTTGATCGGATTTTTTGATAAAATTATTGGTTTAACAGTATATTAGATATACATAAGTACCCTACATAGTACATACAACAGTGATAAGTTGAAAAAAAGATAAACCCCATTACTTGTACATTATGTTAAAAATTTAAAAATGCTGGAGATTTACGAACTACTCGTATAAAGTGTATGATGAAAGTAAGAGTTTCAAAAGATAAGTCCAATTTTTATATCTTCAACTGTGTTTTTCAATCAATCCTAAGGTGAATAAACAATTCTCTTATAAAGTACCCTACTATTATGCTATCAGTTAGTAGTATAAAGGATCCTGGCACCAGACCAAGTAACCAGACATTAGATATGCAAATGACCAAAACTTAGGACTTGAAGAAAATATCTTGGTGTGAGATAAGACCCCAAAGTTAAAAAATAAAGATAAGTTGGGTAGAAAAAATTTAAATAAACCAAGGGCTAAGGGCTGAAAGTGCCTAAAAGTTGAAGGCTTGAGTGTGATCTTGATGGATAAGATTTTAAAATTTTCTTGTCCTCAAGCTAGTGTCCAGAAAAGTGTAGTAAAGGTGTTGAGAAATAAAAATAAAAAAATACTCAAACAACTTACTACAAAAACAGAACAGAATAGAATAGAACAAAATAGTAGAGATTTTCCTACTTTGAATAAATAAATCAGAGTCTAATTAAAGACACAAGGTAAAAGCTTGTGTAGGTATTTGTTATGTAAATTTCTTTTTGTATCTACTACTAGGTAGCAAAAGTTATCCAGGGGCCCTTTGACTTCAACGATTTCATTTTCTTAAATTTAGAATCATTCTGAACCTTGTAAAATGTATTTAGAATTAATGGATCACATTTTCAAAACTTCTTTAGTTTTACATAATAAATGTAGACTTGAGTAAATGTCAAGAAAAGTTACACATTTGTTAGAAATTCTTCAAAATCTTCTTCGGTCCTAAAATCGGCAAAATTATAAGATTTAGAATTAACTTTAGGTATCTAATCGAATTTGAAAATCATTAAATCCCTTGATGTAAAGCCACAAAAGTACTAATTTAGTCAAAAAATCTCAAAATTTGAAATTGTATAGATCCTTCCTCTAGAGTCAATTTTTTGAAATTTTTTATTTTTGAACCAAAGTGTATGTTTACTCGTAAATTTAGGATTTCTTAAAGGGCTGAACCTGACATATGTAGTACCTATGTAAAGGGTAAGTCAGACAGGACAGCAAAATCTCCTTTTAGGAACTCAGCCCTTTAGATTTGAGAAAAAAAAACTTTTTTTTCTCTCTCATTTGCATCCTTACATAGCCTCCACCCAAAGTCTTGAAAAGTTCATATTTTTGGTCCTACAGCCGGCAAAATTATATAAGATTTAGAATTAAATGCTTTTTCCATTACATACCTTACATATTATTCCTTCAGATCTAAAGTACGATTTTGTACTTTACATGTTGAAAATATGCTTTTAAATTCTACAACCACACGGGGTATGCTAGCATATTCTAGCAGTATTTTTAAAGCAATTTCAAAAAGCTCAAGTTGAGGTTTTAGGATCTAAAGAGTTTAAAATATGACTTGCAATTAGAGAAAATTAGATCAAATTTTACCCACATCTAAACTAATCACAAGTATCTAAAATCTAAATTACTTAGAAAAGTCTCAACTTCTTTTCAAGAAAAGGGTAAACTCATTAAAAGTCAAAGTTATCAAAAATGTTCCATATATTACCACTATTACTACATTAGTATACGAGTAGTACTCTGGTAGCACGTGTAAAATACAAAAAAAAGAGAAAAATCCAAAAACTTTGTGTCATATGTCCATCTCTCAAGATGTTACAAAACTTCTGATTTCCTGATAAAAAGTTCACAAAAAACAATTCAAGTAGTCAAAAACTAGTAGTAGAAGAGAAGCAAATGTAAGTGAGATGATTTCACTGATAATCAATGAAAAGTTACAGTTTTCAAAAGTAATCTAGAATGGTAAAAATGCATTTATTTTATACTACTGTTACTGCTATACTATCCATAAAAATATCAGTAGAACTTTGCTATTAACTTCTGTCCATGCATTTGTTCATCAGTTTTTCTCAATTAAACATGAAAGCTTGTGATTACGAGAATTCAGAAGCAGACACACCCAAAAATAAAGTAAATACTAAAATCGACTTGCACATTTTAATTCACACTAATTGATATTCCATTTTCAAAGACCAGAGTCATCATTTCTTTTCCTTATTATCATTAATTTCACAATTTAAAATAGGTATGGTATAAAACAGTCATTTGGTCAAATGACATAAAAGCAAACAAACAAACATAAATTATATGCAAATCCTAAAGGTTAATACAATATGCCCGACTACCAATAAAGAATTTTAATTTTTTATTTTTTACTTTTAGGTATCTATCTATTTGTGTCCATAATACATATTAATACAGAATAGAAACTAACATAGGTCCTCGTTACGAGGACCTCGTATAACAAAAAATAAGTAAAATGTACCTACATTTAAAAATTTTGACTAAACTACACTACATCTAAAGTTTTAAAAATAAGGTAAATTTCATAGCTATTCGGCTCTAGGGAAAAATCCCTACTTCCAAAATTCTAACAAACCGAAATCGCAACCTGACCGAAATCCTTCCTAACCAAAATCCCAACTTTAGATGCTTAACTTAAAAAGTTATATTCATACTCGTACTCGTATACATACATATAGATAGAGATTTAATTGAGGTTACATTTTGGAGGGATTTTGAAGGAAGGATTTTGGAGTTGGGATTTTGGTTAGGTAGATTTTTGGTCAGGTTGGGATTTTTGAGTTGGAATTTTAGTTAGAATGTTAGGATTTTGGAAGTAGGGATTTTATCCGCGACCGCTTTAAATAGTTACCTACCTGTAATTTTGATTCAAATAGCTAGTCCATAAAAATTTAAAAAGTAGGGTATTGCAAAAAGAATATAATATTTAAAATTATTACAGCCATTCGCCTTAAAATTTTGTTGAAATTGGATTAAAGTAACTTTCAGTTATGTGTAATCTGTTTCTAAAAATTTTCGATTTTTTTAATTTTTTTTTGATACTTTCCGAATCGCCCTCGTCTATTTATTTATTTTTTTATTCAGATTATTACAGATATTTGCATAATGAGCTTTTCCATTTACTCACTTTTTATGCCCTTTTATGATGAAATTTAGAATTTAAAGTACTAGTATAAATGTGTCTCCCTCGAGTAACACTCGAGTTGTAATAAAAAATTAATTACTTTTGTTTGTATCATAGTAGTACTAGTGTATATGTATTATGTAATACTAACCTGATGTAAATGTTGATGATCCATTATTTGAATTTGAACTGCTCACAGTAGTCTCAACTGTATTTGAAGGTATACTATTAATAAATTTAAGATTTTCAAGAGTAAGTGGAAGTGGATTAGCAGCTAAAATGATTCGCCCATCAATTCCCACATTAAGAATAAAAATCCTCGTATCTCTTACTCTTACACGAGCCATACAAAATTTCTGATTATCCTGACCAAAACCATCAATGATAATTAAACTATTTTCTAATGATTTATCTCCTTTAATCATCCGTTTCACTTGAACTCGAGCTGCAAAACGACCTCGATCTTTTCGAACACCACCATTCTCCCTTTCTTGGCTGACACTTTCAAAACTACCAATAAAATCAAAAAATTGATAACCATCAATATCTGTATCAGCTGAAGTTTGTCGAAGTAATTTTTCTTCACTTAGAAAATGAAGAACTGTCTCAACTCGTCCTGTAAGTATCATGTATGCTTTATCAGCTACATAACTCAGGTTCCCAGATTCAGAACAAGATCTTTTCATAAGAACTCTCCTCCGAGCTCTGAATTTCGCACTTTTTCTCAAAAAATTATTATTACCATCATCATCAAGTCTATGGGTTTTAATGTCCTCACTACTAATATTACTAGGATTTATTGCAACCACTTTTCTATCTACTGCTGGTGTAAATGCACTATCATTATTATTTGTCTCATAAGACAATAGGGAAAACACTACCAGACCCGTACAAAATGCCACAAAAACAGAAAGTATAAGACATGCCATAACTTTTGAAATAAATGAAAATCTGCTACCACAAACACAAAAACTCGACTCACTTTTCCTTAGAGTATTAGTCCCCATTATAACCACAATATATAAGTATCAGTAAAAGTATTTCATAAGCAAACAAGGGTTAAACTTACAAGATTTGAAATTTAAATTTTCAAACTTTTCACTATTTGATCCTAAAAATCCTAACTGTATAAATAAATGACACTTTTTGAAACAAATCTTTTACAAAAAGGGTACTTTGGGGGAACTTGTAAAGTGATAAAGATCTTATGAGCTTTCAGTGAGAATGTAAAAAGTAAGTAAAAGTCATGATGGTTTTTTTTGCTTGAAATGTTTATTTTCAAGAACTCTGACCAAGTTTTTGAGAATTGACCGGTATGCTGAACAACCTGTTACCTTTTGACTTTGACTTTTTGAGTGTACATCCTCTCATACACACTTATTACAAGTACAAAAAGTCAGTTCCTTTTTCTCCACAAAGATATTTGTAGGATGTTGTGTGAGGAAAAACTTGAATATATATTAGCCAGATTATGGTCTACTACAGGTACTATGTAGTAGTATGAAGTACTAGTATGTACATATGTATATAGGTAAATTAAGGGGCAAATAGATATAAAAGATACCTTAACTCAAGTTGAGAAAAAAAACCTTCAGAGAGTAACAATAGGTTAAACCTTATTATTACTGGTTTAAATCTACAAAAGTCACCCTATAAGTAAATGCATTATATAGTAGGTACCTACCTATAAGTTCTAGGTATTACAAATGAGTACTTGCTATTATTACACAGTAATATTAGTATAAAATATTTTAACCTGTGCTCAACTCAACTACAATAATATAAACATGTATTATTAAAAGTACCTTATTTATCCTTAAATACAGTATACCGACAAATCATGAACATTTACCCCAAAAATGAAGTATCTATCTTCAATTTAAAAAAATACCAGAAAACATATTAGTAAGGTCAAATAGCAAAAAACCATGTAATTGAACCTTCAAAAGAGTCAAAAAAGATATTATTTGTATTATCTCGATTTTCAAATTGAGAATGAGGATCTAGTTTTTGAGAATCTAAATTAAAATTTGAGATAAAAAGAGAGATTTTTTGTTATTTTTTGGTAAGTCAGCTCCCATATTTTTGAGATATTCGAATTTTTGAGAATATTTGAACTACAAATTAGGAAATGAGCCTTTAGAAAGATTATTATGAAGTTTTGACTTGAATTTTGACAATATCTACCTGGCAAAATGTACAAAAACCAATAAGACTACAGTATTACAGGCCCTTAAGGACTTTTTTCTTAAATTTAACTTAAACTTAAACTTAAAGTAAAATTTAAGGGCACATATAGTACTATTACATACAGTAGAGTTTCTTTGATCTATAGATTTCATTCTCTGCAGGCAACAAATGAAAAGAAAAGGTATCTTTCCTCATATACCTCCCACCTATGTGTATGGATACTACTGATACGTACTAATAAATAGTAGGTACTAGTATCAGTAGGTACTTGAGACTTTATTTTAACTTTTAAGTAGAAAAAAATAAGTAGGAGACTTGTGATATCATATAGTGATAGTGCGGGTATGAGACAAGTCAACTTTTTCTTTTAAAACTAAAAATACTGTAAACTGAGCAGAGATATTTATGTCTTACAAGGTATAGTTAGGTTAGGGATAGGTAAGGGTACAAGGCACCCTTTGAATAATAGAATTCAGTCGGTCCTAAAAAAGCAAAGAAACACTAAAAATTCCAATTGAATAAAATATTGCTTTTACTTTTCCCTTTTTTATTCTTTGACTTTGTTTTGTTTGTGGCAAGAATTGGCTAAAATTTATTATTGACCTGACTAAAGGATACCCTACTTAATTTTTAGTTATATTCTCTAGATACTATTGTAGTACAAAGGGTGAAAGTTTCAAAAGCTTGAGTTATTTTATTTTATTTTTAGGAAATCGGCTACTTCGAGACTTATAAGGACAAATATATTTTATGACCGAATTTTTGAAAAAGCTCTAATAGCATACAGACAGCATACAGATTGTATCAGCATATAGTGTACATATTTGAATAGTCAAAGTCAAATACCAAACGTATAGGTACGATTAGTAGTAATTTAGTAATCAATCATTAATCATATTCAAATACTGATAGGATACTCTTTTACTATATTACACTGGCATCCCCCTTTTATTACTTTACAAATTTTCAATTGCTAATCTTTAAAATGGCATTTGAAAAGGAATAAGCAAAATTTTAGTTAAAATTTTTGAATTACTCGTACCTTTAAGAAAAAATTCAATTAATATTTACAAGAGATACTCGTAGTTAAAAGGGGATGGTTTTTAAATCTTTCTAGTGTTACGTAGGTACTAGGTTCTTTAATCAAAATTTGTACCAAAATAGATCACAAGGTAATCCAGGCTTAATATCTATGAACTACTCGTATAAGAATTATTTTCAATTTTGACATTTTTAATTTTGGTCATTTGAACAAACAATGGTCAAAAATACGTGAATTTGAATTCTCTTTAAAAAACGAAATATTATTCTGATGATGTCCGAGATTCTTCTGTATTCGTACAATTCAAGCTAAGGTATAAGGCTCAGTCAAAACTCATTAAATACTTTTAAAAAATTCCGAGCACCTTTTTTGGAGAAACTAATAACCTAACAGGATAGAAAACACGCGGTATGGATCGTGTACTTATTTTTATGTTTTTTCATGAAAGCCTCCATGTAATCTTAGATGTACAATAATGTAAATTAAAATATATCCAAGACCTAAGACTCAAGATATAGAACCTTCTGGACCTGGACAGATTTACCTGTCTTGTCTGACAATCTATTTAGAAAATGTGACAAAAATAAGCCAACAAAAAGGGTATTTAATAGTCACTCGAGTCGATTTGAGATTTGAAATTGACATTTTACCAAAGCCAAGATTTGATACTATAAGGCTCAGGATCAGTCAGACTTTTAAATTAGTATTTTTTAGTTTAAATGTACAAGAATCTACCTATTTGAATATTCAAAAGTAGATATTTTCAATTATCTACATTGATATGTGCCATTTACTTATGTAATAATCTTATCTAATTTTACTCCACCTTTAAATTTCAAATCCATTTTATAAGTCTGTAATAGGCATTTTGGTATTTTTAGAGACTTTTTTTTTCATAAAAACTAGTTGACTCGAGTCTATTAAAAATACTTAAAGCCAAAGCAGCCTAGCCAGAGCCAGTCCTACATTTAATAAGACCATAAAATTGAAATTTTTTTATGATCAAGTTGTTCATAAATTCATAAATATACCTAGTTATATATGTATGTACTTATGTACAAGCCATAAAAATATGCGTACATTTTTGGTTTTTTATTATTAAATATAGATTTATGATCAAGATTAAAAGTGAATTTGAAAAGAAACTCATCTACTACGACTACGAGTAGTCGTCGAGTCGAAAGAGACTCAAAGAGTTGAAGAAATCGATAAGATATTTTATTTCTCCCAAGATGCAAGAGTTCTGTATTTTAAATTTTAATCAAAATGTTATATTTATTGGACTACTATTACATAACACATAGGTACATATATGTAGGTAGCACTATATAGTTCATTTATGACTTACTTTCCTAAATTGAAGAAATTCCAAGTAATAACTTAAAGTTAACGAGCTACATAAGGCTTCAAATATATTGAACTAATTGCTAACTTGAGATTTTATTTTGAAGATAAAATTAACTATACATAGTAGTAGTACTAGTATACCAGTTAGTATTTAGAAGTAAATCATAATTGGTCCTACTTTACTTGATTAACAAAGGCTTAATTATACAGCTGATATTAAAATAATTCAAGCTGTTGTACCTACTCATATATGCATTTATAGGTAGCAAGCAAGTAATCATAACTATTTTCGAAGAATATTAACTCAAAGAACTGAAATATCTGAAGTAGAAAATGTGCTTTATTACAACATTGGACTTTCTTTTCGACTTTCTGATGGCAATACAAATTAGCCTAATTAAGACAATGGCAGTTTTACTACGGTACAACACTTACATACATGTAGTACTAGTACTAGTACAAGGTACTGTACAAGTTGAGATATTGATTTTAAACTTTTTTTGAAGTTAAATTTACACAAAAGCAAAGGTTTAGATGTTTAAGATTTTAAGGGACAAAGGTGAGTTAAAACTTTAAAAGTTTGAGAGGTGGTACAATTTTATTTAGACAAGGGTTTTCGACATTTTTCGATACTTTTTGAAGGGTTTCAAATTCAAAGGGTCTTTTATAGCACTTATTGGAAATTTATTTATCTACTGAAGATACCTATATGTGTACTTAAGGTACTGTGCAAGGGGTATTTTGTAAAGATTTTTGAAGGGAGCTTTAAGCTTGTAAAAGGCGTGAAGATTTTGATCTTATCACAAATAACTAGTAGTATAAGTAGGTAGTATTTTTCCATTTGAAATTCTTGTCTAAAAACATACCACATACAAGTTTGGATAAATCCTCAGAAAATAAAAGTCAAGTCAAATAAGTGCCACCGACTACTAAAGAGTAGACAGACAGAGACCCCCTCATATGAGAGCAGTTTTTCTGTCCAAATTTTTAGATGATGTAACAAAACCCAGGTTGAACATTACATTAACAAAGAGTTATCTCAAAATATTATTTTCAATATTCTCTATGTCTACTTATCAAAAGTCTAAAGGCTAATTAGAATGGATATTTTGGTCAAAATTTTAGAATTTTGGGAAATTCCTAGCCTTATTAGAAAGAAAAATTCGTCAAAAATCAAAATTTGCAAGAATTTCTAGATTTTTAGAAATTTTTGACTTATTTGACTTGAGTGTTTGTCCGATATTTGTAAATTTTATATCAAAAATGGACCCTTAGGTTTCTCAGTCCTTAGAGATTCGATGAATGTCCACAAATTGATGACACGACACCCAAAATATTTCTATTTTTATCACAAAAATAAACTTGAATTTAAATAATATACACTCTAAGAAATCCGGTGATGATTTTTTACGGTGAAATTATATAGTCCCACCAAAATGGTGATATTTTTTT